>SKCR01046576.1:0-41285 GCA_019454045.1 Zanthoxylum bungeanum
GCGAGATCGGGAAAGAATAAGAAGAAAAAGACAAATAAGACTAATTCTAAAATCCCTCCTAAAGGAAATGTAGCGAAGCCTGACAAGTCAAATAAGAAGGCCGTCGAGGACAAGTGCCACCATTGTGGCAAGATTTGGCACTGGAGGAGGAACTTCCCAGACTACATGGCTTCCATTGGACGGGAGAGGGCCTCGACATCAAGTATGTTTATTTTCCCTATTATTGATATCTCTTTGGCTTGTGAAGCCATTAGTACTAGATCAGTTTTTAATTCTGCTTGTCCTACTCACATCTGTAATTTATTGCAGGGGCTGAAGGTCAGTAGGATGCTGAATATTGGGGAGATGTAGTTGCGTTTTGGGAATGGTGATTCTCTAGCTGCAGCAGCTATTGGTGAATACGAGATTCTACTATCCTGTGGAGGCATTATTTTGATAGACTGTGTTTTTGTGCCCGGTTGTGTAGCAAATATTATCTCTTTGTTTGTATTAGATACAAAATGATATCATGTACTTATTAAGAACAGTTCTTTATATATATATAATATGAATGATGTTTGATTATATAAATGTTCAAATTCACATGGTCATTTTGTTTCGCATATTATTAGAGATGTTTATGAAATAAGGAATAATAAACGTAGTAGATCTAGGATAACTGATATTGAATTATGGCATATATGGCTAAGACTTATAAGTGTTAGACGCTTAACCCATTTGGTTAAGAATGGTGTAATTGAGAATCTAACCATATAACCTTATCCAACTTGTGAATCTTATATTCAGGGTAAAATGACTAAGCCTTATTTACCAGTGTTGGACATCGGGCCAATGGCCCATTAGTGTTGGAGTTGGTGCTTGAAGTGTCAATCTAAATTGAACATTTTATTATTTATTAATTAGATAACTATAATTTCATTTCGTACCTTATTAATGGTATTATCATTATGCGTATTAGATTGATGTATAGATATGCTAAGAATGAAATCGACCTTAGAATAGTCTTGTAGTAATACTGGACACTAGGTGGTCCGATATTGGGATAAGTATTACTATTGTAAATTATTCTTAAATTATATATATTCCTAGTCGTTGGTTTTGGAATACGATCGAATCCATATAACCTAAAAGACTAGGACATGTCATATATTGGAACTGGAGTTCCAATGGTTTAACCCGATGTACCATGAGTTTTGGAAACTCGTAAAGACATGTGGGTATTGATTGGACTGAATACTGAATGACTCACAGGTGATTCCTAATAGTTGGAAGTACACACCACTGTCAATAGGAATCTCCTGGAGTCGAGTAGCATATGTAATCCTTTGACTATAGGATATCATTGATTTTGTGTGAGATCCTCCACACTTTGATGCCATGTATGTCAGAAACCTTTCGTGGTCTAGCCTCTAGATGTTCGTTGGGTGTGGACCGATGCACTCAATAATCAAGTGCGAAGCAAGATAGGATCTGTCGGCCCGTATCTGTACCATAAGGGGTTTTAGGTATTCATGTGAGTAAAGTCACGATTTATAACAACCCAAAATCTTAGAACAAAATGAATTAAGTAACCGGACGACTTAGGGACGAATTTTCTGAGTTTAGTTGAAGTTTTATAGGAGTAATTAATTAATTAATTGGATGTTTAGGCAATGAAGGAGTAAGATTAATCAAGTCAAGCTTAAAAATTTGGGCCCAAAAAAGAAATATAATAATACCCTCTTTTTTATTAATTTTCTAGAAAATACTAGTATGTTTGAGAGAGTTTTGTGTAGGAAATATAAAAGAAAATAAAAAGAAAAACTTTTCATTTTCTTTCTTCTCCTCTCACGTCCAACCCTTGAAGCAACAAGGGAAAATTTTTCTTTCTTCTTTTGTTTTGAACCTCAAACCTTAGTAAATTCCATTACCCCAATCTAGCAAAGAAGCTTGGAGGTTTTTCTTTGGTGAAGAAGACATTGAAATAAGGTAAGGTTGCTTGACCCAAACTTTGGTGAGTTGAATTTTGATAGTTGGTTGATTGTGGTGTTGTTGGTTTGATGATAATGTAGTTTGGGTGGTTTTGTGTGGAGAAATTGATGTGTAGGAAATTTTTTCATTTCTTGTTTTAATTAAAATAATAAGAAAGAATGATAGAATTTTGGTGGAGATGAGATGTTGGGAGTGTCATTTCATGATTAGGATATGTTGAAAATGTAGTATTTGCTTAGGACTATGTGGGGATAGATTTGGGGGCTAACCATGGACAAACAAAATCTGGTCCTGGAATTGGCGTCACCTCACGACGTGATAAGCTCGCATCGCAATGCAAATGAGGCAGAAGCCTGCCCTGATTTAATGAGGTCGCATCACGACGCAGATGGACTAGCGTCCCGACGCGTACCCAAGAAAATCAGAATTTTTTTTCGGAAGTCGCGACGAGTAACTAATGGTCTGAATTTTATTTTACATTCCATTTAACGAATAGAAATGTTCTAATAGAGTAATCCAACTAGGTTAAGGAACTTAATTTGATTTCGAACCGTATTTTATAACATATGAATATAACCCCGTGTATTCCATATAGATACTCATCAGGAGCCGCGTTCACCCCTAGCAACGTGATGGAAACTTGATCTGACTTCAAATCTGTGAGTGGAGATCTTTCTTTTATATTGGTTTACATTACTTATCATTGATCGAGATTTGTTTCTAGATTTATTTTTTTTAAAAGCTTTAGGGCATTAGCCTTATTAAATTATCAGTTACTTTTTATGTAAGATTGATTTGAAAGTTTTAATATTAAAAGCATAAGTTTTTATATTTTTCGAGCATGGGGGAAAACCCACCTCAGCTCTTACTTATGGAATTGACGGACAGAGATCGTATGCACATGTAGTTCAGGTCTAGGGGACGGCGATACGTAACGTGACTAGAGCCTAGTTTCAAGGTCAGGTAGTTGCATAGATCAGCATTACCGGCTCTAGTTTAGTGGCTTGAGGGATGGCGATACGTAATGCCCCAAGACCACTAGTTAGGCATATGTGGGGACGGTGATACATAACGCCCCCATGCGTCAAGTTTTCCACAGTACCAGAGATTTTCTTCATATGAGGTTTTAAGAAAAAGCTTTCCCCTAGCTTAGAAGAAAAGAACCAGTTTTCAAACAAAGTTTTCATAAGCATTTTAAGAACAAATGCTTTTTTTCATATACTGATTCAGTTTCTTATTTTGTAGCTCCACTCACTGAGATCCTCAGGACTCACCCCCACCACTTTCCAGTTCTTTTACAGGATTCATCTTTTGGTGAGCCACGTGTAATTTTTGGAGTCCCAGCTCGAAGACAAGTGTTACACTGCAGTCATTAGTCTTAGGGTCCATCTTTCCAGATCTATATTCACGTAGAATATAGTTCTCTCGGACGTTATTTTGTTATATCATATACATTTATTTGATGATGTACATATATTATATATATTTTCATACACTCTCAGACATGTAGATATGCATATATTTGGTTTCATGATCTCGTATTCAAGTTATGTAAGTTTTTAAGTTTGCATGAGTTAGAGGCTTAGGTGACAGTGGGATCTATTGCTTGCCGGTAGCATTCCCGTACTGGGGATGCTACATAGATGGTATCAGAGCATGGTCTAGGGAGTCAATGACTGCAATAAGGGAGTAGTAGTGGCTTGTATATGTAGTATTCCCGAGGTACTACTATAAGTGGCTGTTTACTCTAGGAACCTTGTCTCGAGGTATGTCTCATTCAAATTGCTTATAATTCATTTACATGTAATTGATCATTTTCTCTCTTACTTTATTAGATTCCATGCCACCCAAGGGAAGAACCGGAGTCAGGGGTAGACCCAGGCGAGGTAGGGCGCCTCAGGACTTAGATCCAGATCAAATATCAGTTGTACCTCCCCCTGAACCAGATCGGGGGCAAGGAGTGGAGTCTGTTCATGAGAGTGTTGTGAGGGAAGGTAGAGCAGCACTGGTGGTTCAGCCTAATGACCCAGTAGTTGTGGGTTTACAGCAGATTCAACAGTCAGTAGCAGTTTTAGCCCAGTTGATTACCCGTCAGCCGTAGCCAACAGGCCCAGAGCCGAGAGCGGCAGAACCCACCATTCATGTTCCACCACCACCAGTAGGAGTATCAATGGCTCACCAAATAGTAGTTCCTCCAAACATACCGGACTCTACTACATTCTGAGTCGGACCTTCTGTTATGCCTCATGAGCCACCTCCAATGACGGTTCAAGTTATGCAGCGACAAGAGCTACTGATATCTTTACATGATTTCCGAAAGCTTCATCCTCCCACGTTCTCGAGAGTAGAGACCTCCCATGATCCATGTGGTTTCATTAAGGAATCATACTAGATATGCACAGCTTTGGGGTGATCTGCGGAGAGAGTAGTGGAGTTATTTAGTTTTCAGTTGAGAGATGTCGCCAACACATAGTTTATGTCCTTTCGGGATGGTCGACGATGAGATGCTCCTCCTTTGACATGGGTTGAGTTCAGTACGACCTTTTTGTCCGGATTCTTGCCACAGAGTATCAGAGATGCTAGAGCCCGAGAATTTGAACAGTCGGTACAAGGTGAGCAGATGATAGTTTCTGAGTATGACATACGGTTTACAAGATTGTCTCGCTATGCCCCACATCTAATCAGTACAAAGGAAATGAAGGTGAATAGGTTTTTGAATGGGCTTCGAGACTATTTATTCCACTCCATTCATTTCACATAAACCACCACATGCACCTAAGTTTTAGTTGCTGCCTTGCGGTTTGAAGCGCATGTTGGAGAGAGAGACAATTAGAGAGGGAGTTTCGAAAGAAATTTAGATCAGAGGAGAGGACTAGGCCGTAACAGAGTGGCCCTAGTAGACAATAGCAGATGTCAGCTCTGCCTACGGCACGCAGAGATATGGGTTCAGTTCAAGGGGGTCAGGATCATAGGTCGGCTCAAAGTGTCGCCTCTCGTACATATTCCTCTCCCTCAGTAGCCCAGCCTGGACGAAGCCTACCACAATGTTCGATTTGTGGATGTGCTCATACCAGGACTTGTATATTTTGGAGTAGAGGTTGTTATCGGTGTGGAAACATGGGACATTTGAAGAGAGACTGTCTGGTACCAACAGAGCAGTTGCCATATTTAAATGCCGCCCCAATACAGCTCAGCCACAGCCTATCAGAAATGTAGAGAGGAGGAGAGCAGAGGCCAGTGAGTTGAGGTCATACAGTAGGAGGAAAGGGGCAATCAGTTGGTGAACGAGGGCATGTTTCCTCCAGCAGAGTTCAGGGCAGGGTGTATACCAAAACCCCCAGGAGGCGCAGGCATCCAATATGGTTGTCACATGTATATTGTTGATTGATTAGGTGTAAGTAAGGGTATTATTTGATTCAGGTGCTACACATTCTTTTGTGGCACCGTGTTTTGTGACTCAGACGGGTAGAGACATCGAGCCTTTAGACTTCCCTATCATTATAGCTACACCAGTAGGAGACCCCTTAGAAGCTACGCAGGGTGTGAGGCAGTGTTCTATAGACATTGACGGGTACACTTCCTATGTCGATTTAATAGTATTGGGTATATTGAGCTTCAATGTCATTCTAGGGATGAATTGGCTAGCCAAGCACCATGTGGTTCGTGATTGTCGGGAGAAGACCATTATGCTACATGTTCCAGATAGACCAGTAAGAGTCTATCAGGGGGATAGAACTGTAGCACCTCACAATTTGATATCAGCTATGCGAGCATTTAAATTACTTCATAAGAGAATATGGGCTACTTGGCATATGTAACGGATAGCAGAGTGTGAATATAGATCTTGAGCAGATCCCAGTGGTGAGGGAGTATCTTGATGTGTTTCCAGATGAGTTGCTAGGACTACATCGGGATAGAGAGATTGACTTTTGTATAGACGTCATACCATGAACCCAGCCTATATCAATTCCTCCATACAGAATGGCCCCTACAGAGCTTAGGGATTGAAGGCGCAGTTACAAGACTTGCTGGATAAGGGCTTTATTCGCCCCAGCGTGTCCCTGTGGGTGCTCCGGTGTTGTTTGTAAGAAGAATGATGGGACACTACGACTATGCATCGATTATCGGCAACTGAATAAGGTGATGATCAAAAACAAAAATCGACTGCCAAGGATTGATGATCTATTTGATCAGTTACAAGGGGAGTAGTGCTTCTTGAAAATCGATCTACGGTCAAGTTACCATCAATTGAAGATTAGAGAAATTGATGTCCCAAATATAGCTTTTAGAACCAGATACGGGCATTACAAGTTTTTAGTGATGTCATTTGGATTGACCAATGCCCCTGCAGCGTTTATGGATCTGATGAATAGGGTTTTTAGACCTTTTCTAGACCGGTTCGTGATTGTCTTTATTTACGATATTATGGTGTATTCGCGTAATAAGTATGAGCATGCAGAACATTTGCACCAGGTGTTGCAGACACTGAGAGAACATAATTTATACGCTAATTTCTCAAAGTGTGAGTTTTGGTTGACTATTGTGGTATTTTTGGGGCATGTGGTGTCCAAGTGTGGGAACACAGAAACTGACGACGCTGTTCCGGGCTCGCGGCCCGATCGAGAGTACGGGATAGCCCGCAAGGGACTAAACCAGAGAAATAAAATGGAGTCGCCACCCGGTGTGAACTGGGAAAATGATTTAAGGCCGCACTCACCCCTCGCAACGGAAAACCTCAAACCGTTGGGTTCGGAATGGTCCCTTACTTATGCCACTTGTAATGAAAGGATTTGTGCAATAATCTAACCAAGTCTTATGCAGTACATGCAAAATAATTCAGATGACATACAAGCTTGCACACCCATAAACATTAATGGAAACAATGGAAGCATGTTACATTAAAGAGTACAAGACGCGGAAATGAAAATAATAAATAATCAAAGGCAAAAACGTCAATGAATAGATAGCAAATAAAAGGAAGTTAATCAGGCTTATGTAAGTATTTCCCAAGTGGTACGTGGATTTGTATCCCAAGTACAGACTGCATTACCGTCCATTCGGATTCGGCTACGGAATTTATGTCTGGCTTTCCATCCGATATACCGCAAGGATAACACGCAAGCATCAACACAATGCAATCATTAACCCAATTTGACATACATGAAATATGATAATGCATATGACAATAAATAACTGAAGAGACAATATGCGAAATAACAAGGAAGATAAATGACACAAAACAAAAATGCGAAACAATAAAACGACAATAAACGTAAATTAAATACGAAATAATAAAAGACTAATAATACAAAATAAATGCGGAATGATAAATATGTGACCAAAGAATTTGGTAGTTCTCACTGTAGGACCTCGCATGCCCGGTTGGACGTATTCTATGTCCAACCGAGCATGGCATTTCCAGGACGACAAAATAAAATATAACAAAGGGTGCCATCAGGTCGTAACTTTTAAGTCGCTTCTCGAGAGTGCGTTGGGACATCGCCGGAAGGGTTAGCGTTTCCGCTATTTTCACTGGTTCGCTGTTTGCTCATTATTTTCTCTGTTTTATTCATTGTTTTAATGTTGTATTTTACTGCGATTTTGTTCACTGTTTTGGGGCTTTTTTGTCTTGGTTTTGGCTCAATTTTGGGACTATTTTTGTGTCAGTTTTGGGGTGACTTTTGGTGATATAGGGCTGTTGTTTTACTCTCGATTTTGGGGCTATTTCATTCTCGGTCACAAGTGGATGTTCGATTGGTTGCTGCGTGGCCTAGTATTTCTCGGTCAGAGGCTGGTTTTATGATTATTATATTCAGCTAGTGGATGGGCTGTTTTGTGTTTATCTTGCCGTGGGTTGTCAAAGAGAGAGAGAAGACTAAGTTTTTGGCTTCACGTGATTGGCTTCTTGCTGGTTGGTCGGCGAGGTTGAACGAAGGTGGTCCCACAGCTTGGATAATTGTCTTTGGCCAGTTGGTTGTTCATTGCAAAAAGTATGTTGCATCATCATAAGCCTTAAATCATGTCTCCAAATTCTGCTCAATGGCTTTGACGATCTTCAAAACCTCATCCACAAGGAGCCTTTCTTGAAACTTCTCGTGCTTCCAACTTTGGTGGATGACCAGGACCAATCTAGGGACGTCCCCATCGGGAGGCAGTGGGATCTGCTTCTGTAACTCCGCTCTCTGTAACAGTCTTCCCGAACTGAAGAAATGCAAGCATGCCTGCCTGTGCAGCTATCTTAGCAAAGCATCCTACACAAACATCTTTCCCCATCTTCTCAAACACATCATTACAAAGACTATACTCTGCCTCAAATAAATTCTTCACAGCAAACTCCAAATGCCTCCCCCACTGCCCAATATGCCCATCAATACTCTGAACGTCATTAAATTCTGCAATCGATATCTCAAGGTAATCCAAATCATGTGCCTGCAAACTTGCTCGTACATTCGAGCTACAAACTTCAACATAAATAGATATACAATTCTCAAATCTATTATGCGCAATCAATTTTCCAATAATCACTTGCAACTTCTGAATAACTGTCACTGGTAAAGAAGATGGTGCAATGTACGCTTGTTGGCTAAGCGTTGTTGGTGATGACATCGGTAGAGGAACACTATTGTCTTTCTCTAAGAAACTCACACTCCAATTTATCCAAAGCAGCATCTAAAAGCCCACCATCAAGCTTAACTTTTCCCTTACCATTTTCCAATTCCCCAAAACCGACAAGTACCCTGGTAAATCATTCCTAGGATCTGAAAACCATGATTTCTCCAACCCGTGTACCTGATCAAACACCTTAAACACCGCAGTAGTGGGTCCTACTGCACGATTAATGTGTCCCCCAACAGTAATAAGGGCATCCTTATCAGCCCTAATAGGCCTCACAGCAGCCTCTAATGAAGGCATTCTTTGGTTAATCTCATCTAATTTAGGCCCTGTTCTTTCGAGAGCTAACCCTACAGCTTTCGATTTCGCTCAACTACCCTTCAATGACTTTCTCGCAGACATAAAATTCTCGATCCCATGACTAGTACTCTTATCCTTATTAATCTCGTTCATATTCACAGAATCTGCCATTTTAATCTAACGAAATTGAAACCTTAATAATGAAGAATCACATGTTGATATATTCAATTTCTATCAGGAGCTACCCGGGGCTCATGTAAGAAGAAATCTCCATTTGTCTACACTCTAATATTTGGATTCGACCCAAAAGCTGATTAGGGTTTGTCCCCCTTTCTTCTCTCTTTTTGTCCCTCTTAATGATTAAGCCAAAAATTAGGTTTAGTTTAGGGGTCCTTATATAGTGGTGTATTAGAGTTAGGGTTTTGGATGGGTGCATATGGGCTAAGATTAATCATTAAAACAAGAATTGACTGAGCGAATCCATGGCTAACTAGCGATTTCAAAATTGACGAGTTATTAATTTCAGAATTTTCCCTTCCGGCGTCCGTTTCCCGCGACTCTCGCAACTTATAGGGTATTGCCTCCTTACGAGGCTCATCATCGAGCTATTATGCAAAAATGCAATGCCTACAGTCGCCCCCACTTTGATGGGACTTGTGCAGTGTGTGACAATGACAATCCTATCAAAGTACGTGCAATGCATTTTCACTTACCTGGCGCGCCAGCTGCCACCTGACTTGCCTGCTACTTCGAACTGATTTGATGATGTAGTAGATATGGTGGCGAGGCGCCTCGACCTCTGGGCTTTGTTCCTGAACCACCGAATGTGAACTGTGATGATGATGCAGTGGGCCCTCGACCCTGGGACGATTCCCGGAACTGCAACCGATAACGGGGGCACCTCGACCCAACACCGCTGTCAATAGGGACCTCGTCCTCGAACTGATGATGTAGTGGGAACCTCGACCTTAGGCACCTTGACCCGGAACTACAACCGACAACGGGGGCACCTCGACCCTGGGCACCTCGACCCAACACCGCTGAAAATAGGGACCTCGCCCTCGAACTGATGATGTAGTGGGCACCTCGACCCGGAACTACAACCGACAACGGGGGCACCTCGACCCAACACCGCTGACAATAAGCTCCTCGCCCTCGAACTTATAATGTAGTGGGCACCTCGACCCGGAACTACAACCGACAACGGGGGCACCTCGACCCAATACCACTGACAAAGTGGGCCTCACCAATAAGCTGATGATGTAGTGGGTCCTCGACCCTGGGACGCATCCCGGAACTACAACTGATGATGCAGTGGGCCTTCGACCCTGGGACACATTCCAGAACTGCAACTGACAACGGAGGAACCTCGACCCTGGGCACCTCGACCCAATATCGCTGACAAAGTGGGCCTCGCCCATAAGCTGATGATGTAGTGGGTCCTCGACCCTAGGACGCATCCCAGAACTACAACTGATGATGCAGTGGGCCCTCGACCCTCAGACGCATCCCGGAACTGCAACTGACAACGGGGGCACCTCGAATTTTGGCACCTCAACCCAATACTGCTGACAAAGTGGCCTCGCCATCAAACTAATGACGTAGTGGGTCCTCGACCCTGGGACACATCCCGGAACTACAACTGATGATGCAGTAGGCCCTCGACCCTGGGATGCATCCTGGAACTACAACCGACAACGGGGGCACCTCGACCCTAGAACGCATCCCAATACCGCTGATAATGGTGTGTCTCCATACCCGGAGTGCCATACCCGGTGAAACTGATCTGATGCCTCCATACCCGGCAAAACTGAAACTGATGTCTCCATACCCGGAGTGTCATACCCGGAAAAAATGATACTGATGATGATGTGGGCCTCGCCCCCAGAGTGCCATACCCGGCCAAACTGATGCTGATGCTGATCTTCCATTCTCAGAGTGCCATTCTCGGCGTGCTCATTCTCGAGCTGTCCATTCCCAGACTATATCTCCATTCTCGAAGTGCCATTCCCGGCGTGCCATTCTCGACGTGCTCATTCTTGAGTTGTCCATTCCCGGACTATATCTCCATTCTCGGAGTGCCATTCCCGGTAGAACTGATCTGATGTGATGTGGGCCTCGCCCCTAGAATACCATACCCGGCAGAAACTGATATTATGCTATGTGGGCCTTCCCCCCAGAATGCCATACCCGGCAGAAACTTATCTGATGCTATGTGGGCCTCGCCCCCAGAATACTATATCTGGCAGAACTGATATGATGTCTTCATACTCGGAGTGTCGTACCTGACTGATCTGATATCTCCATACCTGGAGTGCCGTACCTGGCAAACTGATCTGATGTCTCCATACCCGGAGCGCCGTATCTGGAAAAACTGACCTGATGTCTCCCTACCCGGAGTGTCGTACCTGGAAAAACTGATCTGATATCTCCATACCCGGAGTGCCGTACCTGGAAAAATTGATACTGATGTCTCCATACCCGGAGTGCCATACCTGGCAAAACTGATGCTGATAATGATGTAGGACTCACCCCTAGAGTGTCATACCCGGCAAGATTGATATTGATGCTAATATGGGCCTCGCCCCCAGACTGATGCTGATGTGGGCCTCCGTCCTGGGATTCATTCAAAATTTTGACGACGTGGGCCTCGGCCTTAGGATTCATTCCCTGGTTTCATTCCAAATTTTGACGACGTGGGCCTCGGCCTTGGGATTCATTCCCTGGATTCATTCCAAATTCTGATGACGTGCCATGGGATTCATTCCCAAAACTACTGACAATATGGGCCTCGACCCTGGGATTCATTCCCGATGCTGCTGACAATGTGGGCCTCGACCTTGGGATTCATTCCCGATGCTACTGATAATATGGGCCTCGACCCTAGGATTCATTCCCGATGCTGCTGATAATGTGGGCCTCGACCCTGGGATTCATTCCCGATGCTGCTGATAATGTGGGCCTCGACCCTTAGTTGATACTGATGTGGGCCTCGCCTCAAACTGATTTTGATGTGGGCCTCGCCCCCATACTGAAAATGATGTGGGCCTCCCCCCAAAACTAATACTGATGTGGGCCTTGCCCCAGACTAATACTGATGTGGGCCTCGCCCACAACTGATACTAACGTGGGCCTCGCCCCAGACTGATACTGATATGGGCCTCGCCCCAATGCTGATACTGATGCTAATATGGGCCTCGCCCTCAGAGTACCATACCCAGCAATACCGATTCTGAATTAACGTGGGCCTCGCCCTCAAAGTGCCATACCCGGCAAGACTGATACTGATAATAATGTAGGCCTCGCCCCCAGATTGCCATACCCGGCAAGACTGATATTGAACCAATGTGGCCTCGCCCCCATAATGCCATACCCGGCAGAACTAATACTAAACCAATATGGGCCTCGCCCCCATAATGCCATACCCGGCAGAACTGATACTGAACTGACGTGGGCCTCGCCCCCCAGAATGCCATATCTGGCAGAACTAATAATAAACCAATGTGGGCCTCGCCCCTAGAATGCCATACCCGGCAGAACTGATACTGAACTGATGTGGGCCTCGCCCCTAGAATGCCATACCCGGCAAAACTAATACTGTATTGTATGAGATAGCCCATTCCCGAACCGTTATTGTGATGTGGTCCATTCCTGAACCGTTACTGTGATGTGGTCCATTCCCGAACTGCGTTCCATTCTCGGATTGCCATTCTCGGCTTGTTCATTCCCGCACTGTGCTCCGTTCTTGGAGTGCCATTCTCGGTTTGTTCATTCCCGAACTGTGTTCCATTTTCGGAGTGCCATTCCCGGCTTGTTCATTCCCGAACTGTGTTTCCATTCCCGGAATGCCAATCCCAGCTAGTTCATTCCCGAACTGTATTCCATTCTCGGAGTGCCATTCTTGTCTTGTTCATTCGAACTTTGCTCCATTTCTTGGATTGCCATTCTTGGCTTGTTCATTCTTGAACCCTGCTCCATTCTCGGATTTCCATTCTTAGCTTGTGATGCAATGGGCCTCAACCCTAGGACTCATCCCCAAAACTGAAAGTGATGTGGGCCTTGACCCTGGGACTCATCCCCAAAACCGATGCTGAAGTGGGCCTCGACCCTAGGATTCCTTCCCGGATTTATTCCAAAACTCTGCTGATATGGGCCTCGACCCTGGGACTCATCCCCAAAACTACTACTCATATGTTGCTGATTCTGGTTGGCTTGTCTTTGCCGCTTTCTCTTTTTCTTCTTTGAAACCTGTGAATACAAATGAAACAAACACAAAAAGAATGCAGAATATGTTACATGTATGCATGCATGCAAGAATGAATTTCCTATTCCGTTGGGTTAGGTCTTCAACCAGTTCTCCAGGCGATTGCTCAGTCTTCTCTCTGGTTTCATGACTCAATATCTTGTTATGTCCCTGATTCGCGATGTGGGAGACTGGTCACCCCCAGTCTTGGTTTACCTTTCTGCTCTCCGCTGTTTGTACTTGGTCAAGATGAACCACATGGTGGGGCCTTCCATATCATATTATATCACATGCTACGAAATAATCCCAATAGTTACACATATTATTGCCCTCAAAGAATGCTCAGTATTGAAACCAGAGAACCTTCAAAACATTCAACGCAACTCAAATCCAAGTCTTTGAATAAATGATCTAAGCCAGACTCAAAGTGTGTGTGCGCAAAGGTTCCTTTGCGGATTCATCCCTAGGTAAGCTAACTCAACGATTTCGTTTCAAAAATCGGGATCGATGGGTCAAACCAACCTAGATGTCTCAATTATGCCTGCAGTTGCTTTTCTGTGCTCAATGTGGTATGGTTTTCTTTCTCTTTTTCTCTTGTCTCTTTCTTTTCTCTTTTCATTTTGAACTTTTTCTTTTTTTTTTTTCATTTTTTTTTTCAACACACCTACCCTTTAAGGTAGCATTTATCTTCATGGTGGTCCTAATACTCGCCCATTGGTAGCTTCACGCTTATTGGTTATAGGCGGTTTATTTCTTTTCTTTAGAGACTTTTTTTTCAACCATACCACACATCATAACACAAGCAAGTCAGGATAGACATCTAAGCAAACGGTCATTCATCGACCCGCAATTTCTTCAACTAGTCACTTTGCTAACTACTCAGGTTTTCACCGTTAAGAACCTATAGTGAAGTGCTTACGAGTCTAGCATAGATCAACAATTCAAAGCATCAGATAAAAGCACATCAAGAGTTTATCGTTACTAAGATTTCATCTTAAAGCAATCAATTTCATCATCGGAATTATGTCTAACTATTCAGGGACTAAAAACAAATAATTTTTTTTTCTTTTTTTTAAAGGCCCCCCCAATGGTCTTTCTATTCTTGTCGTAAGGTTTTCTATTTCTCGATTTCCTTTTCCTCGCTATCCATGTTTGCTAAACCCTTCTTTGACAATTCTTTTTTCCTTCTCTAACCCAACGAATATCTATGATGGCTTTTAAGACACGGGGTGAACATGATGCATGTATGCATGAGATGCATGCGACATATGAGATATAATATCCATGTGGTTATCAAAAGCATAAATGGGCAACTTCTATAGGATATACAACTATCGTTCACATGTGGGTTTATGACAATGCCTTTGATTGAACTCCCTTAACCCACTATAGAAACGGTCAACTAAAGCACAAATCATACACATCACAAGACATGATTTCGAGGCCGATTCTCTAGATCCCCAGTGGAGTCGCCAGACTGTGGGAACACAAAAACTGACGATGCTATCTCGTACTCCCGATCGGGCCGCGAGCTCAGAACAGCGTCGTCAGTTTCTGTGTTCCCACACCAAGGAAGGAATTGGGGTAGATTCTCAGAAGATTGAGGCTATTCAAAATTGGCATCGACCAAAAAGCGCAACGGAGAATCGTAGTTTATTGGGATTAACAGGGTATTATAGGAGGTTCGTAGAGAATTTCTCCAGAATAGCTGCTCCATTAACGCGGCTAACTCGGAAGAATGTGAAGTTTGAATGGTCTGATGCTCGTGAAAAGAGTTTCCAGGAACTCAAATGCTGATTGACTACTTCTCCTATTCTTGCACTGGCAGCGGGATCAGGAGGATTTACAGTGTACTGTGACGCTTCTAGAGTGGGATTATGTTATTTATTGATGCAGAGGGGGAAATGGTTGCTTATGCTTCCAGACAATTGAAGCGTTATGAATAAAATTATCCCACTCATGATTTGGAAATGGCTGCAATAATTTTGCTCTGAAGATATGGAGGTATTATTTGTACGGTGAAAGGTTTTAAATTTTCACCGATCACAAAAGCCTTAAGTATATCCAGAGCCAAAAGGAGCTTAATTTGAGATAGAGAAGATGGGTGGAGTTATTGAAAGACTATGATTGCCCTATTCAGTACCATCCGAGCAAAGCTAATGTTGTCGCGGATGCCTTAAGCAGGAAGTCTATGGGAAGTTTGGCTCATTTGCTAATTGAGAAATGGCGCCCAGTCAAACAAATGCAGAGTTGTATGCTGGATGGAGTGAATTTTCAAGTGACGACACAAAGAGGGTTGTTAGCGCAGATTCAGGTTAAATCCACCCTCATTGATGAAATCAGAGTTGCACATGAAGCGGATCCTGAGGTGCAACAGATTATATGTCGATTACAGCAAGATACAGAGGATGAGTATTATTTAGACGGTGAAAATCTCATAATGAAGAAAATAGAATTCTTATTCCTCCAGTTTTAGAGTTGAAACGCTTGATATTAGAGAAGGCCCATACTCCATCTTACACCATGCATCATGGGATCACCAAGATGTATCACGACCTTAAGGATCTTTATTGGTGGGATGGCATGAAAAAGGATGTGGCTGAATTTTTCACAAGGTGTCTCACTTGTCAGTAGGTTAAAGCTGAACATCAGAGACCAGCAGGGAAGCTACAGAATTTAGACGTTCCGGAGTGGAAATGATTTTACTCATATACTGATAAATGATTTTACTCATTTTAAGAAGCATTTTAAGAAGTATTTTAAGAATAAATGATTTTACTCATATACTGATCCAGTTTCTTATTTTGTAGCTCCACTCACTGAGATCCCCAGGACTAACCCCCACCACTTTCCAGTTCTTTTGCAGGATTCGTCCTTTGGTGAGCCACATGCTATTTTTGGAGGCCCAGCTCTAAGACAAGTGTTACACTGCAGTCACTAGTCTTGGGGTCCATCTTTCCAGATCTATATTCATGTAGAATATAGTTCTCTGGGACATTATTTTGTTATATCATAGACATGTATTGATGATGTACATATACTATATATTTTTATACACTCTCAGACATGTAGATATGCATATAATTGGTTTCATGATCTCGCATTCAAGTTATTTAAGTTTTTAAGTTTGCATGATTTAGAGGCTTAGGTGACAGTGGGATCTATTGCTTTTCGGTAGCATTCCCGTACTGGGGATGTCACACGATTCTTAAAGTTTTGGCCAAAGTAGATCAACTATGGTGGAATATAGTATTTATTTAAATAATTTAAAATTACACTTATTTTGTATATCTATATGTTAAACCCATTTCCAATGCGCGGGGCACCAATCCGACCCTAGGGGTTCCACATCTAACCCTAGGGGTTCCACATCTGCCCCTAGGGGTTCCACATCTGACCCTAGGGGTTCCATAAAGTAAGTGGGAGCATGATAGTTTTCGTAGTCTTGTATGTAGATGACATCCTTATCATTGGGAATGATATAGGTATGATGCAATGTGTGAAAGCCTACATTTGTATGAACTTCTCCATGAAAGATATGGGTGAAACTTCCTATATACTAGGTATAAGGCTCTACCGGGATAGAGTTAAGAAGCTTATAGGATTGTCGCAATTTACATACATAGATAAGATGTTAGAAATGTATGGTTTTACTAACTACAAAGCAGCAAATGTACCTTTCTGATACGGCATACATCTTTTGAAGAAAATGGCACCTCAAACTAAGGAAGAAAAAGTTAGGATGTCTAACTTGCCATATGCTTCTTGTATTTGAAGTATAATGTATGTTATGCTATGTACAAGACCTGACATCAGTTTTGCTGTCAGTGTGACTAGCCGATATCAATCTGATCTAGGTAATGATCATTGGATAGCCGTGAAACATATCCTAAAATATCTTAAGGGTACTAGGGATAAGTTTCAGATATATGGAGAAAATGAGTACAAGTTAAGGGTTATACAGACTCCGACTTCAAGGGAGATCCAGATGATAGAAAATCTATATAAAGTTATGTATTTACCCTTAACGGTGGTGCGGTTAGTTGGCGATGTTCAAAGCAAGGCTCAACAGCTGATTCCACCATTGAGGCTGAATTTATAGCGGCTTCAGAAGCTGCTAAAGAAGTTGTATGGATTAGAAATTTTATCATAGAACTTGACATTGTGCCTAGTATTGCGAATTTGATCCCATTATACTGTGATAATAGCAGAGCCATTGCGCAAGCAAAGGAGCCAAGATCGCATTCCAAGTCTAAACACGTGGAAAGGAAATACCGCGTAATTAGAGAGATAATTGAATGAAAAGACATAGTGGTGTTGAAGGTTCAAGGACTAGACAATATAGCAGACCCGCTTACAAAGACCTTACCTCCTAAGTTATTCGATAAACATGTGGAGGAGATAGGACCGTGGTACCATCCAGATTGGCATCAAGAAGGTGGGAGTTTGTTGGAGTTGGTGCTTGGAGTGTCAATCCGAATTGTACATTTTATTATTTATTAATAAAATAACTACATTTTCATTTCATACCTTATTAACGGTATTGTCATTTTGGGATAAGTATTACTATTGTAAATTATTCTTAAAGTATATATATTCCTAGTCGTTGGTTTTGGAATACGGTCGAATGGTTATAACCTAGAAGACTAGTACATGTTGTATGTTGGAATTTGAGTTCAAATGGTTTAACCCGATGTACCATGAGTTTTAGAAACTCGTATAGACGTGTGGGTATTAGTTGGACCGAATACTTAATGACTCACAAGTGATTCCTAATAGTTAGAAGTAGACACCGATGTCAATAGGAATCTCCTGGAGTCGAGTAGCTTATGTAATCTTTTGACTATAGGATATCACTGATTTTTTGTGAGATCCTCCACACTTTGATGCCATGTCTGTCAGGAACCTTTCATGGTCTAGCCTCTAGATATTAATTGGGTGTGGATCAATGCACTCAGTAATCAAGTACAAAGCAAGATAGGATTTATCGGCCCGTATGTGCACCATAAGGGGTTTTAGGTATCCATGTGAGTAAAGTAACGATTCTTAAAGCTTTGGCCAAAGTCAATCACCTAGGGTGGATCGCATCAGTTGTAAAGAATCGTTGACATTTCAACATGAGATGTGCACCTCGGAAACTTAACGGTGTATTCTATGTTTCCTAAGTATAACTCGGATAGCCTACGATGGATGGATTGTTAAATATATGTGATGACATCGACTTGTATATTTCAAAAATGTCGTTTGTGTTCTTCGTGAATTCGGAGGTGGCCGAATTACGACATATTAGCTAGGCTTATATGACGACCGTGTCTGAACTTAGAGTCTCCTAATATGAAGTGTACTCATTGAGCATTTGGGCAGCCGATTAATTTTGATAAAAGATAATATTCGATATTATAATTATCAACTATGATAATCAAGTGTTATTGGATAACATTGATTATTAATTTGACATAATTGGTTTAATTGGATTAATTCAGTCATTACTCAAGGGCTTAATTGTAAAATCATAATTATCTATACCGTTTGAGGATATTATGGTAATTGTATGTATGTAATAATATGTGGTTTGACTTGATTTAATTTGATTAATCAAAGTGGCAAACATTTAACTAAACCATTTCCTAATCCTTGTCTTGATTTAATTGGATTAAACCAAAGTGGTACACAATGGAGATTAGTCACACATATTATACATATTTGGTCAAATTGGATTAAACCCACATAAAAGTTGATTACAATCTTTATTAATTAAAAATTGCCTAAGTTTTGCTTTAAATATCAAGCTTTATGAAGGTTTTAATTAAGCAAAGTAAAAGCTTGAGAAATCCAAGTACAAGCAATTCTTTGATAAATTAGCCTAAGTTAGATATGTGTTTAGAGAAGCTTGTGAGGTCTCTACAACATTTCATTTAGGAGAAATCAAGATTAGATATTGAAATGAAGGTTGCTAGCATTGGAATCAAGATTGGATCTTGGAGTGAAGCTTGCAAATCTTGGAAGTCCTCCAACCATTTCAACAAAGAGAAAAGATTGGATCTTTGCATCAAGCTTGCTAAGTAAGTTTGAACTTCTCTTAAGTTATGTTCTTTTATGTATTGGATGCATGATTACATAGCTTAATGTTGAAATAAGGCTAATAAATTGTGTTAGGATGTTTTAGAAGTATAAACACAATATGCTTGTTAATTAGGTCAAAGATGTTCATGTTGGACATGGAACAATTAATAAGAGTTTGGAACTCTAGATTAAAGCTTAGAGTTATGGCTACCATTCTATAATCATTTGATCACCATTAGGTGAACTAGAATTGTTCATGAGACATTTCTTACTGGGATTATAACTTGGTTTGTATTTTGGATTCAAAATTTACGCAAGTGCGTATTTAGAATAAATTTATATTTTTTGTAAAAATATTTGGTATTTTGAAAAACTTGATTTTTATTCTGTGACATGTGTTGATATTGGTTTTGATATTAAAAATTAATTTTGGATGTTTTTGAAGTGTTTATGGAAGACCGAAAGAAATTAGGATAATAGACTGTAATTCCTTCAACTCTTTGGAGATAGAGCTGAAGGAAATGATAAAAACAAAAAAAAAAATTTGTTGTCCAGTGCGCGCACGCATTGAATTAATTTTCACTCGTTCTGGAGTTTCCGGACTCTGATTCAGCCCTGATTTTTTCCTATACACTCGTAATGGAATATAATATTTCATTAAATAATTTACAATTACACCATGCTTGATATCCATGGGTTAGACTCATTTCCACTGCGCGGGGCATCGATCCGACCCTAGGGGTTCCACAACTACCCCATCAATTAGAACTCGTACATAGTGATGTATGTGGTCCTATAAGTCATATTGCTCATAGTGGCTATTCATACTTCATGACCTTTACTGATGAAGTGGCACGATATGGTTATATTTTTCTGATGAAACATAAATCGAAAACCATTGAAAGGTTCAAGGAATTTCAAAATGAAGTTGAAAAGTAGACTGTTTCCGTACAATCGGTAAACACAACCTCCTATTACACTTGCATGAGTATCATATACCCAAATATATGAGAACTATGCCGTTATGCTCCCACAACGTGCACAAGTGTAATACTAGTCTTTTACGCATTATCGATGTCCAATCTCGATAATACTCCGACTAGGGATATTTAATGATTAAACCTTCGTGGATTGATAATGTCTCATATCATCTCAATCCGGAACTAATCATAAGGACCCTCTATCATTTATACATCTTCGTAATCTAAATACAAGTGATAAAAGAGCAATCTCCTTTGTCACATAGTTAATTTATACAACAACACCATGATCTGTACAAATAGTGATGTTATGCGTCATAATTGTCCAACAATCTCCCACTTGGCCTATAGCCAATCACTCAAGTGTCCTACACCCAAACTATGTACGGTTGGCTCAAACTTCTGCTGAGAAAAATGCTTTCGTCAGTGGATTTGCAGTGTTATCATTTGATGCGATTTATTCGATCATCACATCGCCACGATGTATGATCCGAACGAATCAGATGAATATTTGAAGTATATATCTGGATCGTTGATGAGACCATTAATTCTTTAGCCTGTACTGTAGCCTAGCTCAGCTGCTAACAGAACTACTCCTAATCTGATTAGGATTATTATCAATCCAAAAGGCTTCTATTGCTGCCTCAGCTGCAACAATATTCCGCTTTTGTTGTTTATTCGGTAACAGTATCTTGCTTGGAAGATTTCCAACTCATTGTTTCGTTATTCAAACTTTATAGTACCTTTGTTACGACTTATAGTCGTTTATTTCGATTTGGAAACTTGCAGTAGTGATCCCAGTCACTTCAAATTCTCATTCTCCATAGTATAAGAAAGCATCATTAGTTCTCTAAGATACTTAAGGATGTTCTTAACATCAATCCAGTGACTATCACTTGGATTGGCCCGATTGTGACTCCATATGCTCAAAGCATATGAGACACCAGGTCGCGTACATATTTTCAATGTACGAGTTCTCGGAGAGTATTAACAACATTTAGATCTATCCCAGTAGATCTTTATTCCTAGAATAAAGGTTGTTTCTCCCAAGAATTCTACGGAGAATTTTCATGAAAGCCAAGCTTTCACCGATTGTAATATGGGAATATCATTTCCAAGAAATGACATATCATCATTATTAGGACAATCACTGTCAGTGCGCTCCCACTAACCTTCTTATATACACAAGAATCATTTTCGTTTTGAGTTAAATCATATACCATTATGATTACATCAAAATGATATAGTTCCAAGAACGCAATGCTTGCTTCAATCCATAAATAGATCGAATTAACTTGCAAACCTTGTTTGCTCGTTTTGGTACGACAAAACCGTCGGGATGTTGTAAACATCCTCCAAAAGGTTTCCGTTAAGGAAAGTGATTTTGACGTTCAGTCGCTATATTTCATAAATGAAACATGCAGTATCAGCAAGCATTGTCCAAATGGATTTAACAATGGCAACGGTAAAAGGTTTCGTCGTAATCGACACAATGTTGATAACGATACCTTTTCGCTACAAGCCTAGTTTAGTACGTTGGTATATTGCCTTCCATGTATATCTTCCTTGAAGACTTGTATATAGTACCAATAGGCACAATGCCTTCCGGTATAACAACTAGTGTCCAAACTTGGTTGGTATACATGGAATCCATTTCGGACTTCATGGCACTTTGTCATAAAAGGGAGTCGATACCTTGCATCACTTCCTCATACGTAGTCAGTTCATATTCCTCAATAAGCTTGACATCTATATAAGGTGAGATTAGAAACCCATACCTCCCAGGTTGTTTTCTGACTCTCTCTGACTTACGTGGTTCTTGTGTATTCGAAGATTATTGGTATAGTTTCATCCTTGATGAACTATTTGTGTTCCATTAAGGAATTGGTGTCTGGAATAGTATTACTTCGATTTTCATCGAGTTTTACTTTCCTCCCACTTACCACTGCATATAGGTATTCCTCTTAGGAAAACCGCATGGCGAACAACAATTTCATTGTTCTCATGTGAGTTGTATAAATACTATACTTTGGTTTCCCTAGGATAACTACAATTAGGCACTTATCCGATTTGGGTTCTAGTTTGATATCATCCAAACATATGCCTAGCATACCCAAATCTTCATAAATGAGAAAACCCAGTTTATTTCCTGTTCATATCTAATATGAAGTCTGCCAAACAGATTTTATGAAACCTTATTCAAAATAAGTTTTGCACTGTTTAATGCGTATCCCTAGAAGGAAATGGTAGCTCAAAGCGACTCATGATTAACCTTACTATGTCCAACAAGGTTCGGTTTCTCTGTTCGGACACACCGTCAATTGACGTGTTCCCGGAGGAGTCCTCATTGAAAGAATACTACACTCTTTCAAGTATTTGAGAAACTTATTGCTTAAGTATTTTCCATCATGGTCTAACCGTGACGGTTTTAATACTTTAGTCGATCTGTTTGTCTACTTCGTGTCGAAACTCTTTGAATTCATCAAAAGTTTCCGATCTGTGTTTCAATATAAACACATAACCATAACACGATGCCACATCCGTAAATGTTTCGAAGTATTCATATCCATCTCTAGCCTAGCTATACATGGGCCCACTAAAGTCACTATGACTGAGGGCTAACAGATCGGTGGCACTTACACTTTTACCAAGTAAAAGGTATTTCAGGCACTTTGCCTAATAAACTAGATTCGTAGACATCATTTGAATAGAATCAAATCCGTCCTAGTATCCACTCTTCAAAAGTGTGGATATACGAGTCTTGTTAATTATGTCCCAGACATCAATGCCACAAATAAGTCTCAACTGATTAGTTCAGTTCGAGCTATTAGTTTGTCCTGTTATATGTTTGAGATTTATTTATATTCAAAATATAAATACTGTTATTCATATCTAATGTGCTTATCTCAATATCATCTTTATAAAATGAAACACTTTAGTGTTCTAGAATATAAAGGTATACTCGCAACGAGTTATACTCTGATATAGAGATAATGTTTCTAGTCAAACTAGTTACATTTTAACAGTTTCCTAATTTAAGTACACACCCGAAGGGTAGTTCCTAAACTTAGGTTTCTACGGTTAAAACAGAAACTCTCGTCCCGTTTCCGATCCGTAGATGAATCTCTACT
Source organism: Zanthoxylum bungeanum (assembly GCA_019454045.1). NCBI lineage: Eukaryota > Viridiplantae > Streptophyta > Magnoliopsida > Sapindales > Rutaceae > Zanthoxylum > Zanthoxylum bungeanum. Next base: position 23,301 of record SKCR01046576.1, read on the forward strand.
GAAGTCAGTATCCTGCTAATCAGCAGATACTGCACATCAATGCATATTTATGTACCACATCCAGTATCTAAAATCCAATTTTAATACTAGTAGTGAACATGTTTATGACAAACATATTTGAAGTCGGAGCCTTGCACCTTCTTCAATTCCTTCATGTCTGCCTTATCCATACGGTAGTCACGCTTCTAGTGACCCCGTTTGCCACAGTTTAGGCAGACATCTTGGGATATATCCTATGTCTTCCCAGAAGATTATAATGATTTTGCCTTTGCCCCTTTTCCACATTCCAGAAGCCTTTGGCCAAGCCTTGGCCTTCCGAAACATTGAAATAAGATGCGTCTTGCGCTTCCTGCCCTATTGCAAACTCTGGCTTTGTCTCCTTGAGTATAGCCATTAACTCTCCAAGAGTTTACTATTGCAATTTGTACTTATAAGATCTAAAGATAGATCTAAGAAGATCCTTCAATTCCAATATCATACTATAAGGATCTAATCCTTAGTTCTGATTAAGAAATTAAAGAGTCTATTTGGCAAGCTTATTGGATTAAGCACTAAAGTTATCATCACATGAATATTCCAAATATCATGTTCTACTATTTGCTTAACTTCGGGCTTAGGGTCGAGACGTCACTATATCAAATAAAGTAACTTCTCGGTCTCCAGGACTATCCTGAGATTTTATTCTCAATTTGAAAATTAAAGTCGTTTAAAGACATTTTCACCCATTATTATGTTTTAAACACTAATCTTTCATTTATCTTGATTCCAATAGTCTAACTATCAAATCAACGATTTTATGTACTATTCATTATAATGATTACTATAGTCCAACTATATAATCAACTATAATTTAATTGATTAAATTCAATTATATTGATTACTATAATCCAATTATAAAATCAACTATTGATTGAAATAGTTTGAATACAGTCAAACAGTTTTATTTAAAACAACGATTAAATATTAGTCCAACTAATAAATAATTATATTGATGAATATTTGAAATGAGCGCGTATGGCAAGTAACTAAACGAATATTGCAAATTTAATACTTGCCTCCCACTATTTTTCGGTGAGCCTCTCATGAAAACTCTCCATAGAATTCTTGGGAGAAATAACCTTTATTCTAGGAATAAAGATCTACTGGGATAGATTTAAAGTTGTTAACACTCTCTGAGAACTCGTACATTGAAAAGTGTATGTAACCTGGTGTCTCATACGCTTTGAGCCTATGGAGTCACAAACAGGACAATCCAAGTGATAGTCATGGATTGATAATAAGAACATCTGTTAGTATCTTAGAGAACTAAGGATGATGTCTTAAACTATGGAGATGGAGAAATTGAAGTGACTGGGATCACTATTGCAAGTTTGCTAACCGATTAAGCGACTAAAAGTCGTAACAACGGTACTATACAGTTTGAATAACGGTACAGTGAGCTAGAAATCTTCCAAGCAAGATGATGTTGCCGAATAAACAACAAATGCGGGTTATTGCTGCGGCTGAGGCAGCAATAGAAGCCATCTGGGTCAATAACAAATCTAATTAGATTAGATATAGTTCTGTTAGCAGCTGAGCTAGGCTACAGCGCAGACTAAAGAATTAATGGTCTCATCAACGATCCAGATATATACTTCGACTATTCATCTGATTCGTTCGGATCATACATCGTGGCGATGTGATGATCAAATAAATTGCATCAGACGATAATCATACAAATCCGCTGACGAAAGCCTTTCCTCAGCAGTTTGAGCGAACCGTACATAGTTCGGGTGTAAGACACTCGAGTGACTGGCTATAGGCCAAGTGGGAGATTGTTGGACAATTATGACCCATAGCGTCACTATTGTACAGATCATGGTGTTGTTGTACAAATTAACTATGTGACAATGAGATTGCACTCTTATCATTTGTGATTAGATCACCTAGATGTATAAATGATAGGAGGTCCTTCCGATTAGTTCCTGGATTGAGATGATATGAGACAGTATCAGTCCACGAAGGATTAATCATTAAATATCCCTAGTCGTAGTATTATCGAGACTGGACATCGATAATGCGGAATAGACTAGTATTACACTTGTGCGTGTTATGTGAGATCATAACGGCATAGTTCTCATATATTTGGGTATAGGATACTCATGCAAGTGTAATAGGAGGTTGTGTTTTACCGATGGTACGGAAAATAGCTTCGCTCTGGATAGACCCCTCGGAATTCCATTGGTGGTATGACTATGTGTCTATGGAAGTCCGAAATCAGGGTAGGTGTATTTGGTCTTAACCTGAGACTTGCACCGCTAATGCTTGCGACAATTGGTATGCTTTAGTTTTGGTCGTCCAAGGCTTTAACCGGTTCTGTGTACGCCTCTGCTGGGTATATTGAAAATCGTAGTGTATTGGGTGTGATGTCAAGACGGAAGTATCACTCCAGTCATAGTGGAGATGATGTCACATAGGATACGGTACTAGTGCTCTTAAGTACTGTAGTCATCGGGATGTTATGACTAGGTCATGTATATCCGATTATAGAGACTAGTTACCAGACATCCGATATGTGCTTCGTACGGGGCAGACACAGTTCCAGCCCCAGACCTAGCACGTGACATTCGATACTGGATCGTAATACGCAATACTACGTATACTACGCCTGACATAGATTATATATTCCAGTAAGAATATTTCTGGAGAATTGGGTAGGCACTGTGCTTTGCTAGAAGCCAACCATGTCTTGTAAGTCGGTATGCACGTGGTACGAGGTACGCACGTATTCGGATAATCCGATGACCGTATTTACTGCCAACATATCCAGGGATCTCTTGGGTCGCTTCCCAAAGATTCACCGATGACAGTTGATTTAATTAGAATTAATCTGGGATTAATTAAGAGAGATAATTAATCTGGGATTAATTAAGAGAGAGAAAATTAATCTGGGATTAATTGAGGTATTATTTAATCTAGGATTTAATGTGTTCGGAAGAGAGAGAACAGGATTAATTTGGAATTAATCGGTAAAATAAATTTAATAGTTAAATTTGATTTTTCTATTTAATTTATTCGTATGGGCTAAAATTAATATATTGGATATATTAATATGAATTGGATTTCATTACGGAATTAAAGTCGGACTTTAATACGAACGAATGAATAATTTAGAATTAATTCATAAACGACATTCGTAATATATTTCCGAGGCATCGTTATTTAATTAAATTAGATTTAATTATTTAGCGACGAAAGTTCGTTTAATCGGATTAAACGGAACTGAGCCGCGGCAAATGTTCGTAGAGACATTTGAATTTTGAATTCAAATGTGGGGCCCACTTCACATTTGGTAGTTGGGAGGGTAGTTGGCATTTATGCCAAGCCACCCACCATCCAACTACCTTGGAATGGTTTTGGTGAAACCATTTACCCAACTACCTTGTTTAGGTAAAAGGGTAAATTGGTTTTACCTAAAACTCTTCTCTCTCTCTTCACTTGTGTATGCATCACACAAAACACACTTGGAACAAAATGGAAACCCTAATACTCTCTCAAATGGGCGTGAATGGCCTTCATTTCTTCTCTTTGATTTTGTTGCAATTTCAAAGGAGCTAGCACTTCATGGAATCAACTAAGGTGATAGGGAAACAACTTCAAAAGCTTGGAATCAACAAAGGAAGGATCTTGGAGATCTTCAACTCAAAGCTTTGAATCAACAAAGGAAGCATCTTTGATCTTGGATCTTCTTCTCAAAATTTTAAAAAAGCTCAAATCCATTCAATGTAAGTAATTCCGCAACTTATTTTGAATTTATGACCATGTTTTTATGCTTATTAGATCCTTGGCATGTTCTAGGAACACTAACAAAAAGATACAGTGGGAGTGTCACAGATGATTCTTCTGAATTAGTAGAATTAGTAGTAACTTATAAAGTATTGACCTATGAAGTTGCATAGTGATCTCACAGACTAGAAGTTTTGATATTAGTATTGTGTTTGTGGTTGTCTGCATAGTATTTGGATTTGATCCCTAAATACATAGACAACTCAGTAGTTGTAGCACAATATTGATATCGAATCTTAGTCATATTGATGTAGAACTTGGGTGCTACAAAATATGAATGATGATGGTTAAGGGAAACGATTGGGTATGTTGGACAAACTCAATTTGTTATGGCGGACATACTTCATGTTGCCTACCTCTTGAGTGTTAGGTGAGCTCTGGAGGGCCATTAGTATGTGATACACATTTAGATGTGTATATGATACCGTGGATTGGCACTAGAGCAAGTGGGAGAAATTGTTAGGGTTGGTGCTCAGAGTGCCAATCCGGATCATATTTTTTCATGAATAAAAACAATTATTTTTTTCCATAATATTATTTATTTAATGGTAGCACTCTTATCTTTTATATACATATTCGATCTAATTATGATTAGATTGAAACTAAATCTGATTTAGTGATACATGTATATTAGACAAAGACCCTAGGATTTACAATGTAGTGCGCAGTTACAACGTAGTTTTTAATTGACATTGGGAAGCGTCACTATAAGTTGTATATCCTTAAATAAAGTTCATGGTCAAGATTTACTAACACGAGTCGGTTAGTAAAATCTGCTGAGACTAGTACATGTCGTAAATTGTTACTTGGTCCGATGGTTTATCCCAATGAACCACGAGTCTCGGGAGACTCGTATATGTTGGGTTTGGTGCTAAGAGTGCCAATCCGGACCGTATTTATGTATGATTCATGAATACAAAAATCCCATTTTTCCATAATATTACTTTCTTAGTGGTTGCACCTCTTGTTTTTATATACGTATTCGATCTAATTACTATTAGATTGAAACTAAATCTAAGTTAGTGATATGAATATATTAGACAAAGACTCGATAGTATATAATGTAGTGCGCAGTTGCAAAGTAGTTTGTAATTGACATTATAAAGTGTCACTATTATAAATACATTATCAAATAAAGTTCCTGGTCAAGATTTACTAACACGGGTCGGTTAGTTAAATCCATTGAGACCAGTACATGTCGTATATCGAGACTTGGTCCGATGGTTTATCCCAATAAACCATGAGTCTTGGGAGACTCGTATAGACATGTAGGTGTTTATAGCGAATAAACATTGAACGACTCACCAAAGATTCTTAATGGATGGTACACCAACGTCAATAAGAATCTTCTCATGTTGAGTAGCATAGTGGTCCTTGGACTTGAGATACCACTGTGGATGTATGTGACATCCACCACACTTCGATGACAGTCACGTCATCGATCTATTTAGATCAGCATGTTCATTGGGTGTGGACCGATCCTCAGGATATCCTGTGTGTATCAAGATAGGATCCTTCAGTTCTAGGTAGTCCAAATATGATTAGAAATCTGTTAAATCTATGGCCAAAGTATACTTCGGAAGTGAGTTCCGAATGTTATTTAGAGATTACTAATAGAAACGTCGACGGGATTATACCTATAGAGATTTGATATTTATATCTATATCTCTGGGATAATCCAGATACCTGTGACGGAGGGATTATATGTATGCAATGACCTCGACCTGTATGATTCAGCTATTTTATCTATGGTCGTCATAATTTACGGGTGGGTAAATTATGGACACGAAATTGGATTTCGTGACAAATATGTCTGAATCTAGAGAGTCTCGCTAGTGAAATATACTCGTAGAGTACTAGGGCAACTTTTATGAATAATACTGATTATTTATAAGTCGTTTAAAGGTTAAACGAAAAATACATGAGAAGGGACCTAATAGTCATTTCCTAATTATTGTGTATTTGTACTTAATGATATATTTTATTAAATACACATTAATTAAATGTCAAATTGTGATATTTGACATATATCATAAATATATATGTATTTGGATATTTAAAGTAAATATTATACATATATTTAAAAAATTTATATTTAAATAATTATTTAATTATTTAATTATTTAATTGTTAAATAATTAAATTAATTAAAAATATAAATATCTTAAGTTTTGATATTTTAGGAAATGACTTGAGTTGCTTTTGTTGACTTGTTGAATTTTTCATTAAAGTTGTAATGATCAAGATTGTAAGTTGGTAAAGCAAACTTTAAATGAAATAAAAAATATCTAGATATTTTTATTTCTTACCAATTTTCGGCCAAGGCTTAATTGGGTGAGGTATATATTGTTTTGTTTCTTTTCATTAGGTTAAGTGTTCTTAAGTTACCAAAATAAACATAAAAGAGTTGAGAGAAAAAGTTTAAAGGCAAAGAAGAAAGCTTGGAAATCTTTGAGTTTTGTAAGTTTTTCTTTAAAGTCTTCAACATAGAAAATGTTTCTAACATGCTTAGCTTCAATATGTGTTGCTAGGATGTTGTCTCTACACTTATAGTTTGTGTTTTAATTGGTTTTGAACTTGAATGAAAGATGTATGCATGTATGGTTTCTAAGTGAGCTTGAAATGGTTTCATAAGCTCTCTTTTGATTATTTGATATCAAGTTGCCATTCTAGAGCTGCTAAGCCACTCATTGATGACCTAGAATTGTTCTTGAGTTGTTTCATGATGGTGAGACTTGTTTGGTGTGGTAAATAATGAATTAAAGTGACTGATTTAAAAGATTTGGTAAGATTTGTCAATTTGAAGAAAATATAAAATTAGGTTCTTTACCCTTTCCAAATTTGAGGATTTTCATATATGTGATGTATTATGGTGTGTATATGATGCATATTAAATTTTGGGTTGATTGGATTTGATCTTAACATGTTTTGAACATAAAAGAACCAAATTGTGAAAACTCAAAAATTATGGGTGGTTTCAGCAATTAGCTAAAACTTAGGGATTTTGTTGCAATCTGATTTTGACATGTTGGAAATCATTTTAGAAATGATTTTGAATCATCCAAAATTGTATTTGACAATTTTAGGACTAAAATTATCAATTTGCAAAGTTGTGGGGCAATTATGTAATTACCAAGAAATTTGGTTTCTTGTGTAAGTTTTCATAATTTGATAATTGGGTAATTAAATAAATAAGTTTATTTAATTGATCCAAGAAAACTTTTGAAATCGGAAAATTTTGATTTTCCGCGATTCCGCTGCGTTACCGTACTCCTCTTAAAAACCCCTACAAAATGGTATCAGAGCGAGTCTGATTCTGGACACCCGGATATGATTATGCCTTTTAAATTCAATGTTTAATTTAATCTTGACTTTATGCATGCATGTGTTTAATTAATTTGAGTAAATAAAGTTATAAAGCATCTTTTGCAGAAAATCCCTAATTAATAAGGTTTTAAAGTAACTAGTATAGAGATACTTGTTTCTTAGTCTGTCTTGTCAATACGGTTTATGACTACATCCGAGACCGTGCCAAAGCTGTGAGGGTGTAGCCGATAGAAATTTATTTATGCTGGATGTATACTTGATACTAGATAAATTCAAGCGAAAGTGGTATCATGAACGTGCCAAAGCTGTCAGGGTTACGCAAGTAGCTTGAATTTATCATTGATGAGTTTAACCTTGGTACGCCTCCTTGTGAACGTGCCAAAGTTGTCACAACGAGAAACGGCTAGAACCAAAGTCGGAGTCACAATGAGTGTGATTGACAATGAGTTGTCTACCTATGAATATACGTAGGCGAGATCGTGCCAAAGCTATGAGTCGAAATATATTCATGGGTCCACTCCCCATTATGGAATTCGATTTAATTATTGAATTCTCATTTTTCGTTGGGGATTACGATATTACGTAAAATGGTGGAGGCACTGCTAAATTTAAAATATTCCATAACTTGAGCAGTGTATAATATTATGAAAAATTGCCGCTTGTTTATTTTGTTATTCTATAATGGATAGAATTAAACTTTTAATTCACTGCTTATATATTTTCATATGTTGTTTCTGACTTGACTTATGGTTGCGTTTTTCTGGAATAGGTTCTAGATACTATTAGAATATGATTGTTAGATTAGTCTAAACCACCGGGAACTGTTGTTCCAATTTTCTTGCAAAATCAAGACTGTTACTAAGTCATGATAGATAATCTAGATAGATATATGTTTTAGGATATTATTATGTAGAGAGAATAGTTTATTGTTCAGTAAAAATTAACACGAATAAGTTCATGTCTCGAGATTCTTGACTGGCATAAGAAAACCCCATTAGGTATTTGTTTATCTGATAATGATGTTTCTTAGCTTTAGTTACCTTTTAAGGTAATGTGCCTAACACAGTTTGCTAATCAATTATTTGCATTGTTGTGAATAATTGAAAGCAAATTATAAAGCTATAAAAAGAGATGCGTATAGTTGTGTATAGAAAATATCGATTCTCACAATATGACAACTATAGGTATTAGATACCAGATCTCCCGTCTAGTTATTTAAAATATTATTTAATGATTGTTTTGATATTTGATATCAGAACTTGCGACTATTGGATAGTTACTTGTTCTTTATAAACAATTGTTATATATATTTTAATACAACTAGTAGTCTCATTAACATAGAGATAAATATTAAGAATATTCGGTGAAGTAAATAATTTAGAAAGTGCCTTATGAGATTTCATCACTTAAGCATTAGATGTTTATTACGTATGGTAAATGATGATCTGATATGAGATCACACCACATATCCTTATCCATTTAATGAATATTGTATTCGGGAATGTGAGTAAATAAATCTCATTAATCAACGATTGTCATTGGAGTATAATATTTATTTAACTGATACATTATATGTATGTATAATATTCATCACTTAAGCATTAGAGTATAATATTCATCACTTAAGCATTAGATGTTTATTACGTATGGTAAAGGATGATCTGATATGAGATCACACCACATATCCTTATCCATTTAATGAATATTGTATTCGGGAATGTGAGTAAATCTCATTTAATCAATGATTGTCATTGAGAGTATAATATTTATGTAACTGATACATTATATGTATGTAGTTTAATAAATAATAATTGCCTAAGGTAGTTTTCCTTACTTCGTAACTTAGTTGATGAATTGTCATAACTTAGTTACGTGTTTCTGAAAGAACACATATTGAACGTCTTGAAAGATTCAAGAACTTTCAATCTGTTCTGATGAAAAGCAGATGGAACATTTTTGACTAGTTTAAAGATATTCGATCTGAAATCTTGAAAACTTTGTCCTTAAAATTCATTACATGTCTTTGAATTGTTTAAGATCTTTGATATGATCGAATGTATGAATTTATGGCAATTAGTTCTAAGATTATTCAGTGAATATGATTCTTACTCAATATAATTCTTCCACGATTCCATCTTGATGGAATTGGTCAGTGGGAGTAATCAAATCTTATATGATTTGATTCGTTATGATATTGAGTGTTGCCGAATTAGTTTCAATACTCTTGGGGATATGCTCCAGTAACACTAATTCATCATTTTAATTAATGTTCCATTAGTTTCTACAGTTGCGTATATGATATGTATAGGTAGAAATATTTGAATCTTGAAAAGTTTGAGATTTGAATCTTTCTTTTGTATAATGGTTATATAATTGAAAGGCCTTGCACATTTGAGGTACAAGTAAAAGTTTATCATTTATTCTATTTTATATAATATTGTATTCTGTTTGATAGAATATCTTTCCTACAATCCTAAGTAATAAAATTGTTTTATTACTTGGTGTGTAACATCTGATGTTAACCACTGTAGAAAAGACTTGACTTATTGAAGTCAAATGTGAGAATGATAAACTATAATTGGAGCTAAGTAATTAATAAGATGAAACGACCCTTAGACATTTTCCCTATAAGTCCAATAGAATGTTAGAATCATTTACGAGTATTTGATACTTAATGGTTTATTGTTTTCTTATCAAAGAAAATATCATATAACTCATAGTGGGAGCGATATTTGATATCGATTTCAGAAATTACCAATGAACCATAGATCTAAGATTGTTCATAGCTTACTACGATCAATTTTTGAACTTGATTAAGCTTTCGTTATAAATAGTTCATAAATTGTGCTATTGGTTTGCGCAGCAAAAGTAATGTGAGCTAATTAAATGTTTGACCTTTACAGCATGACAGTGAGAAATGTTAGACTCAGCAATCTATTGTATATTCTGAGAAAACTTGTCTCTAGTTGCACTGATTGAATAATTTAATATCTGTTGGTTAATGTTGGTATAAATTGTGTTTTAGCTAAAGAATACAAAGTGGCGTTTTTGAATGGCTTCTTCGGATAAGAGATCAGTTGTGATTTCTTTGTTTGAAGAGTACATTCTGGAATGGCCCTGGAGTTTGTGTTCTGCTGAGATTGCAGTTTGGTATACTAGCTTATAGAGCCTGTTATAGACTTGGGTGAGCCTTCCGGAAATCCGTGTTCTCTAATTTTGATATCAGTCAGATTGTCTGATTTTATCAAAGTATAGAGAGTACATTTGTGATAAAAGGGTTAGTAAGAGCGTAAAAATTTCTTTCTAGTGTTATATATCCTAACGATATTATCATTATTATGGTATAATGAGATGTTTGTGAGGTAAAATATTTACCTAAGTCTTTTTTACTCCGTGAAAGTAGTGAGAGTAGTCTCTGTTATATTTAATATAAAGTTTTATATAAGATATAAAACTAAGAGGCTTGTGAGATACTCTTATTAGTCGTGCATTAGATATGATATAATAAAATACACAACGAGGCTAACTGTATGACAGTTAGTATAACTGTTTGACGGTTAGTGTCTGTCTTATATATAGTATTCATCTTTCGTAAAGGATGATTCCTTTCTCGAAAGAGATATTGATTAGAATGTCTAATCAATCTTATGTATCATGTGATGATGACATAATGAATACTTTATTATGTATGATTAAAGATATCAATTTAATCGTAATGTTACGAGTTATTTTGATACCCTATAGACCATAGGATGGATCTTGAAACATATTTTTTGTGATCTTTGAGATATTAAGAACGAGTTTCTAATTCATGGAGCATACAATCTGCAACCGTTTGGGTCATATTAGTTTTTGAGTCTGATTATGACATTAGACAGTCTACATCGTAAAGAGTCAGAAAAGATGCAGTGAGAGTGTCACAGATGATTCTACTTTGTGAGTGGAATTAGATGCAACTTATGAAGTATTGACTTATGAAGTTACATAGTGACCTTATAAATTAGAAGTTTTCACATTAGTATTGTGCTTGCGGTTGTCTACATAGTATTTATGATTTGATCCACAAATACTTGGACAACTCAATAGCTGTAGCACAATATTGATGTCGCATTTGAGTCATATTAATGTATAACTTAGGTTCTACAAAATATGAATGATGATGGCTAAGAAATAATTGGGTTTGTTGGACAACTCAATATGTCATAGCGGACCTACTTCTTGTTGCCTACCTCTTGAGCGCTAGGTGAGCTCCTGAGAGCCATATGCATACGATACACATTGAGATGTGTATATGATACCGTGGATTGACACTAGAGCAAGTGAGATAAATTGTTGGGGTTGGTGCTCAGAGCGCCAATCCGGTCCGTATTTATGTTTGATTCATGAATACGAAAATCCATTTTTTTCATAATATTACTTTCTTAGTGGTTGCACCTCTTTTTTTATATACGTATTCGATCTAATTACTATTAGATTGAAACTAAATCTGATTTAGTGATATCTATATATTAGACAAAGACCGATAGTATATAATGTAGTGCGCAATTACAAAGTAGTTTTTGTAATTGACATTGGGAAGTGTCACTTCTAGAAATATATTATCAAATAAAGTTCTTGGTCAAGATTTACTAACATGGGTCGGTTAGTTAAATCTGTTGAGACCAGTACATGTCGTATATCGAGACTTGGTCTGATGGTTTATCCCAATGAACCATGAGTCTTGGGAGACTCATATAGACGTGTAGGTGTTTATAGTCAATAAACATTGAATGACTCACCGAAGATTCTTAATGGATGGTACACCAACGTCAATAAGAATCTTCTCGGGTTGAGTAGCATAGTGGTCCTTCGACTTGAGATACCATTGTAGATGTATGAGACATCTTCCACACTTAGATGACAGTCACGTCACTGATCTATTTAGATCAGATCTTTACTTGTTCGTTGGGTATAGATCGATCCTCAGGATATCTTGTGTGTATCAAGATATGATCCGTCAGTTTTGTGTATAGAGCATAGGTAGTCTAAATGTGATTAGCAATCTGTTAAATCTATGGCCATAATATACTTCGGAATGAGTTTCGAATGTTATTTAGAGATTTCTAATAGAAACGTGACGAGATTATTATAGGGGTTTTAGGGGCTAAATCCGGTAACGCAGCAGAAGCGGTGGAAAATCGTATTTTCCGATTTCAAAACTTTTTCTCGGATTAATTAAATAAACATATTTATTTAATATTCCAATAATCAAATTATGAAATAAAATTCAATAAATCATATTTAAGTGAATTTACCAAATTACCCTTACTTGGTATTTTTGTCCATTTTGGTCCGAAATTGATCAAATCAATTTTGAATGATTCTAAATCATTTCCAAGATGAACTTAGCATGTTCAAAACATCAAAACACCAAAAGCAACCAAAACCCCAAATTTCTTCATCATGGCCGAATGCACCACATTGGTGCCATTTGGTGCACTTTGTCATTTCATGCTTCAAAACACATCAAGATGTAATCCAATCAACATGAAACTTATATGCATCATATACACATCCAAATGCACAACTTAAATGAAAAGCCCCAAATTTGGATGAGGTCTCAATAATGAAACATACTCGTAGAGCACTAGAGCAACATTAATAAATAATATTGATTATTTATAAAGTCGTTTAAAGGTTAAACGCAAGATACGTGCTAAAGGGACTAGATAGTCATTTGCCTAATTATTGTGTATTTACATTTAATACTTGATTAATTTAAATACACATTAATTAATAGTCAAAATGAGTTATTTGACTTATATCCTAAATGAATATATGTTTTTAATATTTAATGTAAATATTATACATATATTTAATATTTGTATTTGATTAATTAATTGATTATTTAATTGTTAAATGATTGAATTAATTATATATAAATATCTTACATTAGGATATTTGATGTAAATGATATTAGTTGCCTTTGTTGACTTAATTAAATATCTAATAAAGTGTTATTTGGATATTTATGCAAGTTGACTAAATTAAAGTGAAATGAAAATGAAATTACAAGACTTGTATTTGGCTAGGTGGTGATTTCGGCGAAGGCATAATTGATACAAGTATATATTGTTTTCATTTCATTTTATTCTTAACCTAATACACTTTACAAAGAAAAACTCCATTGAAGAAACAAAGAGAAAGCTTGTGAAAAGAAAGGAAAAATCAAGAAAGCTTGGATTTTAGTAAGTTCCTTCAACATACTATTAGTAAGGAAAATGTTCCTTAGGATACAGAAGTATTCAAAAGAGATACAACCGGGAATTGGCGCTCTGAGCACCAACCCCAACATATTATACCTATAGAGATTTGACGTTTATATCTATATCTCTGGGATAATCTGGATACCTGTGACGGAGGGATTATACGTATGCAATGACCTCGACTAGTATGATTCAGCTAGTTTATCTGTGGTCGTCATAATTTATGGGTGGGTAATTTATGGACACGAAATTGGATTTCGTGACGGATATGCCTGAATCTATAGAGTCTCACTAGTGAAATATACTCGTAGAGCACTATGGCAACTTTAATGAATAATACTGATTATTTATAAGTCGTTGAAAGGTTAAATGAAAAATACATATGAATGGACCTAATAGTCATTTCCTAATTATTGTGTATTTGTAATTAATGATAGATTTTGTTAAATACACATTAATTAAATGTCAAATTGTGATATTTGAAATATATCATAAATATATATGTATTTGGATATTTAAAGTAAATATTATACATATATTTAAAATATTTGTATTTAAATAATTATTTAATTGTTAAATAATTAAATTAATTAAAAATATAAATATCTTAAGTTTTGATATTTTAGGAAATGACTTGAGTTGCTTTTGTTGACTTGTTGAATTTTTCATTAAAGTTGTAATGATCAAAATTGCAAGTTGATAAAGCAAACTTTAAATGAAATAAAAAATATCTAGATATTTATATTTCCTTACCAATTTTCGGCCAAGGCTTAATTGGGTGAGGTATATATTGTTTTGTTTCATTTCATTAGGTTAAGGGTTCATAAGTTACCAAAATAAACATAAAAGAGTTGAGAGAAAACGGTTTGAAGGCAAAGAAGAAAGCTTGGAAATCTTTGAGTTTTGTAAGTTTTTCTTTAAAGTCTTCAATATAGAAAATATTTCTAACATGCTTAGCTTCAATATGTGTTGCTAGGATGTTGTCTCTACACTTATGGTTTGTGTTTTAATTGGTTGTGAAATTGAATGAACGATGTATGCATGTATGGTTTCTAAGTGAGCTTGAAATGGTTTCATAAGCTCTCCTTTGATTACTTGATAATCAAGTTTCCATTCTAGAGTTGCTAAGCCACTCATTGATGACCTAGAATTTTTCTTGAGTTTTTTCATGATGGTGAGACTTGTTTGGAGTGGTAAAGAATGAATTAAAGTGATGGATTTAAAAGATTTTGTAAGATTTATCAATTTGAAGAAATTGTAAAATTAGGTTCTTAACCCTTTCCAAATTTAGGGCTTTTCATATATGTGATGTATTCTGGTGTTTATATGATGCATATTAATTTTTGGGTTGATTGGATTTGATCTTGACATGTTTTGAACATAAAATGAGTTATCCTCCACACTTTGATGGAAGTCACGTCACCGATCTATTTAGATCAGACCTCCGTCTGTTCGTTGGGTGTGGACTGATGCTTATGATATCCAGTGCGTATCAAGATAGAATCTGTCAGTCCTGTGTACAGGGCATAGATATCCTACACGTGTTTGCGATCTAGTAAATCCATGGCAGTGGTATAACTTCGGAAGTGAGTTCCGAGTATTATTTAGAGATCGTTAATTTGAAAGTTGACTATATCATACCTTAAGGATTTGACGTTCTTATCTATATCCCAGGTAAAATATGGATAGCCTGTGACAGAGGGATTATACGTATGCAATGACCTCGACTTGCATAGTTTAGCGAGATTATCTGTGGTTGTCATAATTCATGAGTGGGTGAATTATAGACACGAAATTGGATTGTGTGATGGATAAATCTAAACTTAGAGAGTCCCACAATATGAAGTGTACTCGTTGAGCACTTGGGCAACACGTTATGAATAATATAGATTATTCATAATACTTCACCGGATTAAATGAGTTAATTCGAATCGTTTAATTGGTTAAATATAAATACATGCATTAGGGGCATTTCGGTCAATTAATAATTAATGTGTATTTGTATTTGATACAAGATTTGATTTGATACATATTAATTATTTGTCAAATGAGATTTTGACACATGTCATTAATATATGTATTTGTTATTTAATGTAAATAAAAATACATATATAATAATAATCGTATTAATTAATTATTTAGGTGTTTAAATGTTAAATATCTAGATAATTAAATTATTTCAATATTACATAAATGTTATGCAATATGTTAGATTATTATTGGTTACATGTTGAATTATTTTATTAAGATTAAAGTTTACAAATTGGATTTGTTAACTAAAAGGTTATTATTATTAATTAATTAGATTAATTGACCAAATGACCAAAATACCCATCCTTTTACCCCTAAGTCGGTTATGCCCTGTATTTAAAGTGGAGAATTTGTTTTTTCTCATTTTTAAGCAAGCCATGGCCGAATCTATCATGAACAAAAGCTCCCAAAATTTTCTTGAAGATTCAAGGAAGAAAGTGAAGAAAATCAAGAAAACGTTTAAGGAAATTACAAGATTTGGAGGTAATCTTTAATAATCTTAAACTTAGAAAGATTGTTTCTTTTTCTTGAATATCTAGAATAGTTCTAGGGTTTCTTCCTTTCTTAAATTTTAGGGCTTTTTGATTTGGAGGATGGATTTGGAGGATAGATGCATGGATGGTACACCAGCGTCAATAAGAATCTTCTTGGGTTGAGTAGCACTTGTGATTCTTAGACTTGAGATTCCATTGTGGGCACATGAGACATCTTCTACACTTAGACGGCAGTCACATCACCGATCTATTAAGATCAGACCTCTGCCTGTTCGTTGGGTATAGATAGATCCTCAGGGTGTCCTATGTGTGTCAAGATAGCATCCGTCAGTTCTGTGTACCAGAGCATAGGTAGTCCATATGATTAGCAATCAGATAAAACCATGGGCCCGTGGTAAAGTTTAGAAGCTAGTTCTAAACATTCTTTTGAGATTGCTAATAGAATAGTCGACTGGATAATCCCGATAGAGATTGGCGTTTACATCTATATCTCTGGGATTTATCCGGATACCTGTGACGGAGCAATTATACATTTGCCATGACCTCGACCTGTATGGTTCAGCGAGATTATCCATGATCGTCATAATCTACGGGTGGATAGATTATGGACATGAAATTAGATTTCGTGACGGATATACCTGAATCTAGAGAGTCTCAATAATGAAACATACTCGTAGAGCACTAGAGCAACATTAATGAATAATATTGATTATTTATCAAGTCGTTTAAAGGTTAAACGCAAGATACATGCTAAAGGGACTAGATAGTCATTTGCGTAATTATTTTGTATTACATTTAATACTTGATTAATTTAAATACACATTAATTAATAATCAAAATGAGTTTGTTGACTTATATCCTAAATGAATATGTTTTTTAATATTTAATGTAAATATTATACATATATTTAATATATTTGTATTTGATTAATTAATTAATTATTTAATTGTTAAATGATTAAATTAATTAAAATATAAATATCTTACATTAGGATATTTAAAGTAAATGATATTAGTTGCCTTTGTTGACTTATTTAAATATCTATTAAAGTGTTTTAGATATTATGCAAGTTGATTAAATGATTTTGAAATGAAAATGAAATGAAAAATTTGGTATATACAAGCATTGAATTTTCGGCCAAGGCCAAAAATGCACAAGTATATATTGTTTTTATTTGCTTTTCATTTGGTTAACCTAATACATTTCACAAAACAGAAATCTCCATTGAAGAAGCTAAAGGAACTTTGAGAAAAAGAAAGACAAAATCAAAAAGGCTTGGAAATTTAGTAAGTTTCTCAAACTTGCTATTAGTAAGGAATTTGTTCCTTAAGTTCTAGGCTTTAATATATGATATTCTTAGGATTTTCTTTCTTTGTTCCTTGTGTTTTTGTTGATGGAAGTTTTGGTGAAGTGTGAAGCATGTGTAATGAAGGAAGTGTATAACTATTGTAGTAATAAACTTTCTTTTAAGGTTTTAGAAACCATGTTGCTAATCTAGAGTTATTGACCCACTCTTAAATGACCTAGATTTGATCTTGAGTTGTTTCATTGTGTTGAGACTTGGATTTTTTGGAAGAATGATTATTAAAGTAATTGATTTAAACTATTTGGTCTAATTTGTCCAATTTGAGGAAATTGAAAATTAGGGTTCATGACCACTTCCAAATTTGGGGGTTTTCATATATGTTGTGTATTTGTATGTGTATATGATGCATATAAAGTTTCATGTTGATTGGATTACATCTTGATGTGTTTTGATGCATGAAATCACAAAGTGCACAATTGTGCTCCTTGGAGGGGCTCTCGGCCATCATGAAGAAATTGGGGATTTTGGTTGTTTTGGTGTTTTAATGTTTTGAACATGCTACGTTCATCTTAGAAATGATTTAGAATAATTCAAAATTGATTAGATCAATTTCGGACTAAAATGGACAAAATACCAAAGTAAGGGTAATTTGGTAAATTCACTTAAATATGATTTATTGAATTTTATTTCATAATTTGATTATTGGAATATTAAATAAATATGTTTATTTAATTAATCCGAGAAAAAGTTTTGAAAT
>SKCR01046577.1:0-41332 GCA_019454045.1 Zanthoxylum bungeanum
CGTAGGCGCATCTCCGCCCGAAGGCGCATCTCCGCCCGTAGGCGCATCTCCGCCCGAAGGCGCTTCTCCGCCCATAGGCGCATCTCCGCCCGAAGGCGCATCTCCGCCCAGGAATGTACCATCTGAGCGCTGAGGATCCAGGGGCGTCCCCCCAGTCCTCAACATGTGCACATGCTCTCTGTATCCGTCAATTCCATCTGAATCTCAAGTTACATACTGGGGTGAGGTTTTACCTCATGCCCCGAAATAAATAAAAACTCATGTTTTAAAAACTTTTCTGTGTAAAGCACAACTAATACAAAGCATAAACATAAATATCATGTAATAACAGCAATTAAGAAGTCTAACGCCCTAAGGCATAAAAATAAGTCTGATATCAAAATACGATATGAAAATCAAGTAAGAAGGAAAGTGTCCACTCACAGTATACGACTAAGATGAGTCCCTTCACGGGATGGAAGGACGCTGAGAATCTTGAGGCCGATCTCCATTTTCTTGATTTTCCTTTACTCTACAAGTCCTCCAAGGATGCCAAGCTTCTCTACTCTTCTATTCTCTCTTCTTCTCTCCTTCTTCTTCTTCTTCCTCTTCTCTCCTTCTTCTTCTTCTTCCTTTTTCTTCCCTCTATTTTCTTTACGGTTTTTCTTCTCTCTCTCTCTCCCCCAATTTCGTTTTTCTCTCTTTGGTAATAGTAAATAGGGTCCTTTATATAGTGGACCTAATTGATACAAAGAAAAATGTGGAAGTATCTAGATAAATTGAGATTTCTCACTTTTGTCCTCGAAGTTACTATTCATATCAGTTTTGATTTGCGTTTTTGACTCATTTCTAGTCCGATTTTGGAAATATGTATAACGCGGAAGTTGTAGGTCTCGGTCTAAGATTTCCGATGATATAAAATTCATAAAATTTCGAGTTTGTATGAAAAAGTTATGCCCAAAATACTATATATAGTACAAAAGGGCATATGGTACAGTTTCTTCTCGGGACCTCAAGAAATTTACCGATCATTCCCAAAGTCTTGTCATAACCGTATTTGAGTCCTAACATGATTTATTTTATGTTCATTTGTCCTGTACGTAATAATATCATCATAAAGAGTAGTACTTATTACCGGTCATTACAAATTCTCCCCCCTTAAGTAGGATTCGTCCTCGAATCCTCTTGGTGTCTAACTTGTGGTTTCCCTGATCTTCTTGTCTCTATCATTTGCTAGCTACATAATCTTTCTCTTTTTCCTTCTTCATAGGCCTTCGTTCTACAATAATTTTGTTTAGTACTTTTGACTATTATCCTTTTGTTCTTTCCGATATTCCTTATACTTTTGTCTCTAAGATCTCTTCTTTGCAGACTTTCACTTATACATCATGATTCCTCAACATGAGGAAACTCTTAATAGTTAGTTTCTGACTCTCTTCGGGGATTCTAATATCTCATATCTTTCTTCGGTGTTTCTCTATTCTACTTATCCATCTTTGCCTTAAGATTATTTCCTATTATTCGCCTATCAATTCCCTACAATTCCTTTACATTCTTTAGCAATCTTTAAGCTTTCCTTCTTCAAAAATAGCTTGGCATCATCTTATTTCGTTGTTCCTAAATAATAATACAAACCTACTAAACCACACATTACCCGCGGTTAAATCATCCCAAACCCGTAGTGGTTTGGTCTCCTTAAGCTAGGGCTGGGTATCTTACGTAATTTCTCTCTAACTCTTTCTTAGTATTCTTTTCATCCTTTCTTAATTTTATTTAAAGTTACTTGGTCTATGTTTTATCCTTGAACTATATCTTATAGATCTCAATTTCCGATCTTTCTCCGTTATTCTTTTTATATCCTTTTGTCTTCTCATAAACAGTCGCAACTAAGCATCTTCTCTTCATTAATTTCCATATTAAGGTAATTTTGTTTGTCTTAGTTTTTATATTACATTACTTTTCTATCAATACTTATATAGTATGTTTTCTTTTTCTTATTGTTATTACCCTTTGACTATCACACTTCCTATACAGGTATCAATCATCTTGTTGATTCACTTTTCTGTTTCATTCTCTATTTGCACCTACTATAGGTCATATCTTCTTTCTTTACTTGAAGAATATCTGATCTCATATGTCCTTGGTTATCTTTAACACTTTCATTTACATTCTTATCATATACTTAGTTACTACTTCTTCTCGTGTTACTTTATCTAATGGTTCATCTTAACATTTACCACTAGGACTATCCTTTTCTTTCTTATTATCACTACTCTTGTATTTTCTCTTGGAGTGTCTCAAGATTGCGCTTCTGTTCCTTTTGTTATCGGTATCATTTGAGGGTTGGGAGGGTGGGGCTGATCTCGAACTCTCGGTGCCTTGATGACACTACACTCTTCCTCTGGATACTATTGTAATCCTTTTGTTATCCCTTTTATGGGACTCATTTGCTATGAAGGTTCCTTCCTCATTCTAGTCCTTCTCCTTTTACTCACTTACTTTTCTAAGAATCGTTTCTACTGGTCTACTACGAGCATTCCTTACTTAATCTCCGACCTATATACTATTCTTGTCCTACGCTCCTTACTTTTCATTCTTTATGAGGTCCTTATTATAATCTATGTTCCTCTAAGCTTTCTGATTCCTTAAAGGTCTCTTCTTAATCTTAGTCTCTCGATTCCTTATTCTTTGATTCATACACTTCATTCTTCTTAAAATCCTTCTTTTCTTAATACCACGGGGTTCTTTTATAAGTTCCTCAGTATATACCTACGAATCATTATCAACATGGTGTTAAACCTTCTCTTTTTCAAGTTCCAAGTCCACAATTCTTCCAGATTCACCACCTAGTTATCGATCCATCACGTGGTTTTGTTTGATCTTTAATTATTCTCCTTGTAAGTTCTTTCCTTTACTACGCTCTAGGGTCCCACAATTATATCAAATCTTTACTCTATCACTTCCTAAAAATATGCCAAATGCCCTTGTTACTTATCACGATTCTTATATCATTCCCAAATTCTATTTCCTTACTATATTCCTTCCTATTTAAGACTGACTGCAAGTCATTTCTCTATTTTTTTTCTTAAATCTCAACCTCTTGTTGTCCCTATAAACCTTAATGTGTTCTCTTATCCTAACGTTCATACTGATACTCTTATCACTTCCTTAAACACTTCCTATCTTATAGATTTATTCTCATACTTATCCTTACACTTTCCTATGAATCCTTACTAGCTCAACTGATCTGTGGTTTCTACGATATTTGACTTTCTTGTGATTCTTTGCTAATCCAGCAATCCTTACCCTGACTTCTTTAATCTGTAAGCTATCTTAAGTGTTTCTTTCTTCATATTTTCAAAACTCCTTTGATTTTTCTCCTAGATGGATGTTCTTGCCAAAGTCATTTTTATCTCTTAAATAGAATCTCATTGGGTTCCCCTCACTGTCGTTTATACTAATAGGAACTGTCCACATCTCATTAATCCTTTCTTTATGCTTCGATAAGTTTCTTTATCATTATTCTAATACTCTATGTCCTGATGGAGTATATTATTCATGTAGGATGGGTATCTTACTCAATGAAAGAACATTTTCTTTAATCCTTTCACCTTTTATTCCGTTCTAACCTGACTATGTTTATCTTTATTGCTAATATTGGTGTTATCCTTTATTACTTAACTTCATGTCTCTAATTCATATTACCATAGATTCCTTCATTTCTTATCTTTTTTCTATTTCCATATCTCTATCTTATTTCTATATGATACTCCTACTTCCTAAATCCTCACCTCCATCCTTGCTATAGGTTTTAATTATGGCACTCTATATTTACGTCTTATACTGTTGCTTTGTCACTTCTAACTCTCTTGTCCTCACGAGTTTATCCTTGTATATTCTCATGGATTTCTACTTGACTTTAGACTGATCTATCTTCCAAATTCCTGGGTGAACTCTTTGTTTGTCAAATCTCTTATGGTCATCTATGCCTATAAGATAAGTTCCATCAGATTAACTCATTTATCTGATATTATCGAGGGGTATTGAAGGTTAGATAGTTTAGGGTTTTGTCTTCATCAAATTTACTGGGAACAAGGTAACTAACCGTTTCTACTACTTACTTGGGAATTGAAATTGGAGTTTAGGTACCTGGAATCCTTGTTTGACATCTAGATCCATCGGGGCTTTCAAGACTATTCTGGGTTTCTCATTTTTGTCGCTTCTCTGACTATTCTTCATTACTCGAGAAATTCACTATTTATGAGAGGATATCGAAAACTATTGGATTACTTGAAAGAATTTCTTGAGTAGGAATGGAATCTTAATCTTGCTAGGCAACTCCAATATTTATTGGGGCTTTCGTTATTCTTTTCTAATGCTATGGGTTCTAGTGTTTTGTTTACTATTCTAATTTTTATGTCCTCTATCATGTCTTACTTCTCTTCTAGCTTTATCTTTCTTTTCTACTTTCCTGGGTGGATATCCTTAAGCTTTTATATTTCCCTCTATCTCTGTACATCTCTGTCTCTAACTGGTTCAAACCTCTATATATCTTTTCTTCTTGTCTCTTCTTTTCTATTTCTTGGCTCTTTTCTCATCTTTCCTTGGGACTTATTAATCTGGTTTCTTAGCTTATTCGGAACTTCGGAAATTAGTCTAAGATTACAACAAAATGATCCTTAACTATAATAAGGGAAGAGGAATTCGAATAGCTGGGGAAATATTCACTAACCTGTCTGACAAGTTTTGAGGACGTACTCGAGGATCGGATACTAGAGAGGTAGTGCATCATATACGGGTATCCCGAACATACTACGTATACAAGACCTCAGCACTCTGCCCACTGCAGTCACTGACTCCATAGACCATGCTCTGATACCATCTTTGTAACATCCCCGATTTGGAAGATGTTACCGGCATAGGATAGCTGTACTAACCCCATAAGCCTCTGACTTTCTAATTGTATCATAAACTATTCTAATGCAATGTCGTGTATAACGACCTTAGCTCGACCAACATAAAATACTTTTAATACTTGTAAATGCATGCTAGGAAAATGTTTTATTTTACAATACTTTAATATATACTTATAATGACTAGCACAACACTAATGCATACAAATACTTTGATTTTACACTAGACTCTTATACTTTGTGACTTACTACTGGTGGACTCCATCCCTAATGACTGCATCAGTATCCGTCCTCCCGAGCTTGTCCTTCTGGAATCCCTACGAAACAGATAAAACTAGAGGGGGGGTTAGATCGTCATACGATCTAAGTGAGTGGACTAATAACTGAAAACTAATAAAAAAAATCTTTTAGCTTTAAAAACCATGTTTTCAAAACATCTTTACATGAAAACTTCGTAATTCGGAAAACTGCCTTTAAAACACTGATTTCTTAAATCTATTACTGAATATCCAGTATTTCTGAAAACTATTTTCCAAAATCTAAGTTCTGAAAACTATGTTCTGAAACTCCGAAATCTGAGTACTGAGAATTTGAAAACTGAAAACTGAAAACTGAAAACTCTTTCTTGTACTTCACTATAAATCCGTCTTTCTAAATTCTTTTCTAAAGCTCTTTTCTGAAAACTAAAAATTGAAATCTTTTTTTCTGAAAACAGAATCTCCGCCCGTAGGCGCATCTCCACCCGTAGGCGCATCTCCGCCCGTAGGCGCATATCCGCCCGAAGGCGCATCTCCGCCCGTAGGCGCATCTCTGCCCGAAGGCGCATCTCCCACCAGGAATGTACCATCTGAGCGCTGAGGATCCAGTGGCGTCCCCCCAGTCCTCAACATGTGCACATGCTCTCTGTATTCGTCAATTCCATCTGAATCTCAAGTTACATACTGGGGTGAGGTTTTACCTCATGCCCCGAAATAAATAAAAACTCATGTTTTAAAAACTTTTCTGTGTAAAGCACAACTAATACAAAGCATAAACATAAATATCATGTAATAACAGCAATTAAGAAGTCTAACGCGTCTAAGGCATAAAAATAAGTCTGATATCAAAATACGATATGAAAATCAAGTAAGAAGGAAAGTGTCCACTCACAGTATACGGCTAAGATGAGTCCCTACACGGGGTGGAAGGATGTTGAGAATCTTGAGGCCGATCTCCATTTTCTTGATTTTCCTTTACTCTACAAGTCCTCCAAGGATGCCAAGCTTCTCTACTCTTCTATTCTCTCTTCTTCTTCTTCGTTTCTTCTTCTCTTCTCCTCTTCTCTCCTTTTCTTCTTCTTCTTCTTCTTCCTTTTTCTTCCCTCTCTTTCTTTTACGGTTTTTCTTCTCTCTCCCCCCCCCCCCCCCCCCCCCACCCCCCCCCCCCCCCCAATTTCATTTTTCTCTCTTTGGTAATAGTGAATAGGGTCCTTTATATAGTGGACCTAATTGATACAAAGAAAAATGTGTAAGTATCTAGATAAATTGAGATTTCTCACTTTTGTCCTCGAAGTTACTATTCATCTCAGTTTTGATTTGCGTTTTTGACTCATTTCTATTCCGATTTTGGAAAAATGTATAACGTGGAAGTTGTAGGTCTCGGTCTAAGCTTTCCGATGATATAAAATTCATAAAATTCCGAGTTCGTATGAAGAAGTTATGCCCAAAATACTATATATAGTACAAAAGGGCATACGGTACAGTTTCTTCTCGGGACCTCAAGAAATTTACCGATCATTCCAAAGTCTTTTCATAACCGTATTTGAGTCCCAACATGATTTATTTTATGTTCATTTGTCTTGTACGTAATAATATCATCATAAAAGTAGTATTTATTACCGGTCGTTACAGAAAATAATAATAATAATAATAATAATAATAATAATAATAATAATAATTTGTCACATTATTTCAGTTTTTCCAGAAAACTGATGGAATTGGGTGTTTTATCGAATTTCATTCCAACTTTCCCAAAACACTTCCAAATACCCAAAATCACAATCAGTTCATACACTTGGTGGTCCAATTCTACGTGAAGAATGTGGCATGATAGAAATGTGTTGTATTAATTATGGGAGAGAAAATAGGAGAAGAGATAAATTAATAATTAATAATATATTATGGGGCTCATTATTTTAGTATTAATAGAAATGTATAAATGTGTGTGTTAATGTGTGTATGCATGTGTCTGTGTATATATATTTATGGATAGGTTCAATGGCTTCTTTTTTTGACACAATCATATACAAAAAAATCTTACCTTCCAATTCTAATTAGATGGGCAGATGAGATTAAATATTTCTATTAATACTAAAAGAAAATAATTGTGGGTCTCATCATATATTATTAATTATTAATTTTTGAACGCTCCTATCGCATGTATAAAGACTACATTTTATTTGACGTATCGGTGTTGACTATATCCTAAATGAGATGATAATAAGGTCTGTAAATCAATATGACTAAACTCAAATATTAATAATTATATGAATACTTTATTCATTTAATGAAAAATCCAACACGAGAACTACTTTATGTAATAAGGTTGCCTTGGTAAAGTGAGTTTACACTTGATATATTTTTACAATCGTATTTATTATTACTATGAATTTCATGCTCCCCTAATTTCATAGAACTATAAACAGTTCATGTGTCTCGAAAACTATTGTCAAAATTTTAAGACAAATTGCCGATTAATACACATTTTCTTTGAAAATATTGTTAACCTTTCATTTTGACCATAAGTGAATTTTTTATCCATCGCCCAAACAGTTGAGACTCCCAAATTTAACCCAAAATTAGAGGTCAAGAATTTAGAGAAATTTCAATTTTTAGTGTATAATATGATTTATTTATTTTTTTATCATTTATTGATAGGGGGCCATTTTAAAAATTCTTCTAAGACCCCATAAAATTCAAGGTAACTCATGGTCGCCCCTGATAATGGGTGGGCAGAGCCCATATAATGTCGGGTCGGGTCGGGCTTTCAAGAAAAATTGAATTTTTATTTTATTTTTTGAAAAAAAAAAAAACAACTATATTTTCAATTTTTAATACTTAAAAGTGAAAAAAATTAAGAATTTTAATATTTTTAGTGTTTTATAATTAAATCTTAAAAATTTAATTATAAATATATGTATTTTAAATGAAAAATTAATTTACATAATTAACAAATATTTTTATTACTAAAAATCAAGTCAGTACGTACGGGATGGGCCCTAAAAAAAAAAAACTCTAACCGGGTTGGGTTCGGATTTTTATATCACCCCTAATTAAAAAAATTTTAAGAGTCTATTTGTGAGTATATAAAATCATATTAAATATATTTTCTAAAAAATAAAATTATCTCTTGATAATAATTTAAAAAACGTTCTTGCACCATTATCCTTTTTGTTCTTTAGTAAAATCATAAATTTCAACATGTTTAATTGTTTATTATATAATAAACTGTTTCTATTGATCTTGATATGATAACATTTATGTTGTATTTTAAAAGAAATTCAACTTATTTAAAAAAGAAAAAAAGAAAAAAAGAAAAAAAAAAGTGAACATTCAAAGAGAAAATGTAGTAGCATATTAGTTGGTGCCTTTTCACTTGACTATGCTACATTCCAACCAAAGTCACTTCATCTCTTGTTTGGAAGGAATGTTATGTCACTTCAAATATATTTAGACACATTATTTATCCAATCTAATCACATCTTAATTAATTTAATAATTTAAACTTCATTCTTGAATTCATGTATAATATTAATTAATTAGGGTACTAAATACTAATCCCTTGATGTGAAGTTACATGAGTAAGGAGAGAAGGTCACCCAAGCAACTTTGAATTATTGAATGAAAATCATATCTTGTCTTTCTTTTCTCATAAATAGTTGAGCAAAATCATTAAAAACTCTTTGAAGTTATCTCTCTCTCTCTTTTAATGTAAAAAGAACATTTACTTTTGTAAAGTAACTAAAGGGCGCTTAGATAATGAAATCATAAGGCATGCATGTTATATGCTTCATCAAATTTGGTTAGTTTGTGAACACTTTTTTTTGTTTATTTTTTTGAAATCGTTGGAAACCCTATCGTCAAATCATCATTTTCGGATTTAAAAGGAGTAGGTAAAATCACCGGCTATAAACGCACTCTTTGAATTTGAACTCGGGATCTCAATATGAGATCTTGAACCATACACTACCAAGTCACGTAATTTGGAAACGTTTGTGAACACTATGCAATTGACTTTTTGAGTAAACTGTTTTTCTATGCTTTCAATGAATATTAGAAGAAATCCAACCAAACAAGATTCAGTTATTATCCTTTCTACACGCCAATCTCTTTCAACAAAGCATCTACTTTACAAAAGTCATAGACTGCATCATATAAAAGCATACTCTCTTGTGAATCAAAAACATGGGTCATCTATCCATGATTATGATAAAGTTTGGTTGAAATTAATTGAAGATCTGAACCGACTTATGTTGAAGAATCAGCGTATGAGTTGTGATTAGAGGTAAATGCAATTCGAACACGGAGCTAGTTGATTCTCTCCAAAATACTTTGAGGCGTGATAATTAATTAGACATCTAGGGGTAATATATGTTATTTGTTTATTCATAATTTATTTTATACATATTGAAGGCACTCCCAAGAGGTGTGGTTTGTTGGTAAAAAAACTTATGACACAGTTGTCAGGTTCTGAGTTCGAGTCCAGGTGATGTATTTCTTGTAAGAGACTAGGACAGCTGAGAGTTTTACTTGCTCCGCTTAAGCTCTGGTTAGGTGGTTTGACGGCATGGTTTCCAACGTCTCCAAAAAAAATATTGAAGGTGCGAAAAAGTGATGAAATTCCATACCTTCAAAATTCATAGGCTTGATTCTCCAAAAAAAAAAAATACAAATTTAAGTCGAGAATTTATTATTTGATAGGCCTGACTTCGTTTTACTTTGAGTTCAATGATAGGTTCTTGTGAGATTTGCACTATCAAGTTTAGAATCTTCCCCTTTTTTCTTTGTAAGTAAAATTAATAAATCTTAAAAAATTTCTATAAAATTATTTTATATTTCGGAGTTTTCCAAAATTTCCAGAATCTCCATAATCTCTATTTTAGAATTCCTCATTGGCTTAATAGCTTCATATTTTCCATGTGAGTGGAGGTTTCATTACTCCAACTAACACTTGTTTGTTGCTGAATTCTATGGTGTGCATGGTGAATATTTATCATGTGTCATGCTGATATATAAGATTAGGTGTAAATACACATGTTATTATGCATGTTAATTTAAGCTTATATGTTAAGTTAAGTGGATTGTTATTAAAACCCACTAACTTTATATTATGGTGTGTGATCTTATGTGTTCTGAAGTATCGATTAGGACCACAGTATTCCTCTTTATACCTTTGTTGATTTGTGAATTCCAGCATGAATCCTTTTCGGAGAAGATTGATTTCGGAATGACGTTACTTTGGAGTGACGTCACTCCGAAATGCTATTACCACTACAAGAAAATATGGAATAATCGACCGACTATTTCGATCAGTAATTTTTTGATATTTACAGGCTGAATACTAACGAAAAATGATAAAAATAATTTCTGACTAATTACCGTTTGAAATATTACTGACCAAATATTCAGTCGATAGTGGATCGGTAATACAACACAAAAGATTAATTTGACGCTAGTTTATGCCGCCAATAATTATTGACTGAAAAAATTTAGACATTTTATCGACCGAATAACGGTCGGTCGGTAAAATTAAAAAAATTAAAATTAAAATTAAAAAAAAAATAATAATATTATTATTATTTAATATTATTATTATTATTTTAACTTATATGTATACACATTATATCTATATAATAAAGGAGAATGGTGTTGCAGGAAATAGAGTGCATCCAACGGCTCTTTTTATGTGGCTTAATTAACGGCTTAGATCATTTCATTGGTAATAGGAGGAAAGGGAGTGAATTGATTGATGGAAAGGGTCAAAATTTCAAATTTCAAATTAAAAAAATAAAAAGTTAAAATAAAATCATTTAATTCTGTAACACCGTGCCGTAGGCACGAGCCAAATACTGTAACAGCGTGCCGTAGGCACGGGCATCTTTTAATTAAAAAAATAAAATAATTTAATTCTATAACACCGTGTCGTGCCGTAGGCACGGGTATCATTTAATTAAAAAAATAAAATCATTTAATTCTGTAACACCGTGCCGTAGGCACATGCCAAATACTGTAACACCGTGCCGTAGGCACGGGCAAAAACTAGTATATATATATATATATATTATTCACACATACAACACATATATATATTCTTTACATATTATAATATGAAATATGTCATAACCTAATGATAACTATGATACAATTTTAATCTTGAGATCAAGGGTTCAAGACACACCAATTATATCCATTTGTAAAATTAAATGTGAATTGTGTGGGTTTAGTCCGGGCCCTCTATTAGGTGGTACTAAGACCCATGTGTGGGGCCCACACATGGCCGATCTTGGGAGACCCATGGTAGGTTCCTTAATTTTTTTAAATGAAGTCAGTTTATTGATCGAACTTCATTTGGTCGATATAGTTTACCGAACGAATTACAATTCAATCGTAAAATTCAATTATTTATTTATTTATTCATTCGGTCGGTCGGTCGGTAATTTTATCGATCGAAATATAGTCAATTGGTAATTCAATCGGAAATTTACCGAATGATGCTTTTTCGATCAGTAATTTATCACCAACGAGTCAAATACCAATCGAAGATATTCCGTCGATTTTTGATCGGTAATCGTGATTACGAATCGAATTTTTTAGATTACCGATTGAATATTCGGTCAGTAATCTCCAGTTTTCTTATAGTGTACTTCGCGTCGTCGCGAGTCAACATACGAGCTTTCTTGGGAATTTGAGGGTTTCAGAGATTATCACGACTTCTCACGTCTGATAATACTGTACCTCTAATACTATTATGATAACTGTTATAATTTCATTGGATCTTTTTCCATTAAAGAAACTTGCTTAGAAAGATTAATTGGTAATACGTGGGTTATAGAATATGATTGAAATCATGCAACTACACATATCAATAATTAAAAGGAAATTTTTATGTTAAAACCAAAAATAGCAAAAAATTCTACGATATTTGATCAACATCAAACAAATGGTTCACTAGTTGACCCATTATTAATGTTAATTATGCCTATAATAAATATTGAATCACATCATGGATTATTTTGTTAGTATAAAATAAAGTTAAAACTATCACCAATCTACCTAGCTGCATAGATTTTACATTTTTTTCCTTCAAACCTCACTCCTCATTAGGATTGACAATCAGTTTGGCCAGGACGTTAGGATAAGGATTTACCAATTCTGATACTGATTTGATGTTTAATTGGGACAAAAATCGTTTAGAATCTCTTTTGAATTTTTTAGTCGAGACGAAAAATCGTTTCGAAACTCATGTCAAACACATATCATGAATTCGGACGAAAAACCTTCTCCAATATCAACATGATTTTTTAATCAAAATGGAAAAAATATACCCAAATTCGTATCAAAATTTTTAGACGAAATTAAAAATCATCATAAATCTCGTACTATAAAATCTCAAATGATCGGCTATTGAGATTTTCTACTAACCGTTGTGAATCTAACTACTACATTAATTGACCAATATTTTTATATTTTTTTCCTTATTTTTCGAATTAGAATAGTATTTGTTCCATTACACTAATACCCATATGTAGTATACCAATGTCATACTTTTTAATTTATTAAGTGGGGCTACTGTGATATATATATATATAATATATATATATATATATATATATATAAAATTTATCATAAACATGAATTTGCTTCCCTTAAATGAATAATGCAAGTGATGGACAAGGCAACAACCAGCACAACTTTACTGTACAATAATGGCATTTTTTTTCCCTAAGGTGATATTTGACCTACTAGTACGAAAGACTTAAAAAAGTCCAATTAGGATTGCTGTGGGAACTCAATTTAGTTGGAAAATAAGTGCTTTATTGTCCCAGAGAGATGGAAAGTGTCCTAAAAGAATAGGACAATGTTCTCTAATATTGCACATCATTTTTTTCTAACAACAACTACAACAATACTTAGCAAGAGTGGTTTTTTTTTTTTTTGGGTTATTTCGAAAATCACATTTGGGATTCATGTTTTTTTAAATCTTGTGAGAATGAGATGATAAAATATGATACCCACAATCTCTAAAAAGGATCCTGCCGCCACACTTTTAAGTTGTTCAAGAAAAAAATAATTGTAAATATCTCAAACAAATGCTTGGAAAAGTTTACAAGCAAGATAAAATTGTTGCTTCAAAACTAAAAAAGAAAAAACTTTTTTTATGAA
The DNA here is from genome assembly GCA_019454045.1 of Zanthoxylum bungeanum. Lineage (NCBI taxonomy): Eukaryota > Viridiplantae > Streptophyta > Magnoliopsida > Sapindales > Rutaceae > Zanthoxylum > Zanthoxylum bungeanum. The sequence goes on from SKCR01046577.1 coordinate 13,313, forward strand.
ACAGCACTGCACTGGCAGCAGTGTTTATGTGCCAACTGGACAAGCAATTGTGGGAACAGCTTACGTCTAATTATTATTTTTAATAACATTTCAACTTATGCTGAAGCTATGGCAGCAGCTAGAGCAATTTCCTTCGCTCAGGAACTTGGATTCACCTCCTTCTTATTGGAGGGGATTCTGGGAATGTTATTAAAATATTACAGTCCGAGTATGAATCATTTTCTCCATATGGGCATATATTCAGCTCGGCTAGGCAAAATCCATGGTGATAGCAGGAAGCAGCATCAGGTAGAGCCGGCCGGAACTGAACCGAACCGACCGGTTCTCGGTTCCACACTTAAGTGGAACCGGAACCGTTCGGTTACGGTTCCCCTTCCGTTTTTTTATTTATTTTATTTTAATAATAAATTTTAAAAAATAGAAAAAAAAAAATTTACTCCCGGTTCCAACCGGAACCGCTGAAAACCGTTCGGTTCCAGCGGTTTCAACTGGTTTGGTTTCGGAACCGGTTGGAATCGGAACCGTCCAGGTCCAACCGGTTCTGTTCCAGTTCCGAATCGGAACCTTGGCCGAGTCTGGCATCAGGTACTCGCCAAAGTCACATCAAGATCACATCCTTCGCATGCATAAGTTTGAAATAGTGCATGGTTTGTATAGTAGAATTCCACGTTATCTTGATACCGATTGATTAAGGATTCGAACTCGAAAAATAATTTTTCTGTGAAAAATATCGCTAACACCATGTAAATTTTGCTTATATGGGAATCTCATGCATCGTGTACAACATTTTTAGCTACAGTAAAAAAAATATATCAAGATCGAAGCCAATAAACGTGTCGACTTATATGATCATTATATAAACAAAGATCTTAAATTTGAAGCCATGTTAAATAAATCAGGAGCAAAAACCGAGACCCAGTAGCTAGTTTTTAATAACATCCAAAAAAAAATTGCATGCTGCAAATTTAATTTCATGTTTTATTGTCATTATGGTATAAGTACAATTACACACGCATAAGCTAGCATGACAATTACATTCCTAATTAGCAGGATGATTAGGTTTCTGTTCCACTTTTCACAAGTTGCAGCTCCAGGCTTGCTAATTTTAGGGAGTTAGTCAAGATGATTTCAGTTATTTCATAACTAAGAATGTTTTAAGAAGTTTTGAGATTAAAAGTGTGATTCTTATGATTTTGGGAGGCATATGGGAAAAACCCACCTAAAATGTGACTTATGGAATTGACGGTTATTGAAATTAACGGTATTGGAATTGACGGATATGAACATATGCACATGTAGATCAGGATTAGGGGGACAGCGATACGTAACGCCCTTGGACAACTGATTCATGGACATGATGGCGGCATGTATTGGAGGAAGGCAATATGTAACGCTCCAATGACATGGATTTGCACAACTGGCTCTAGTTCAGTGGCTTGGGGCACAACGAGATGTAACATCTCAAGAACACTAGTTAGGCATATGGGGGATAGCGATACATAACGCCCCCATGTGTCAGGTTTTCTACAGATTCTCAGAAGAATGGTTTTCAGAAATGATGATTTCAGGAAAAGAGTTTAAGAAAGAACAGTTTTATGAAAGACTTTTAGCAGAATAGTTTTATGAAAGATTTTTAGAAAGAATTTAGTTTATAGAAGATCTTATGGTTTTACAAACTAAAGGATTTCCAGAAAATATTTACAGAAAGAGATGTGTTTTCAGATGAGAAAGAATTTTCAAAAAATATTAGTTTTCTTGAGATGATTTTGATTTCAGAACAATGAATGTTTCATAAGTATTTCAGTTCCCTTTTTTTAATTGTCCACTCACTAGGTAGTTCAAACGATCTTACCTCCCATCACTCCCAGTGTTTCTGTTTTGCAGGTTTATCTGGAGGATAAACTCGAGAGGATGAATACTAATGGCAGTCATTAGGGTATTTGGGTTACCCAGATCAAGTCAGAAGTACAGTCCTATCAAAGTCAAAGTAAATTCTTGTATTAGTCATTGGTATATTAGAAGTTATGTGTGTAGTAAGTCATTATAATGTGTTAAAAGTGTCCATTATAAAGTTGTAAAGAGATGTGTAATTGAGTTCACAGTTATCACTTTCACATTCTTAATGACTAGTGGAGTACGAAGTGGAGGACAATTGATGAGACAGAAGATTTGGACTCTGTAGCCTTGGTGGGTCCTAAGTGTGCAGTACAGCAGTTTGAGCTTTAAACCTTAAAGATAGGGTTACATGAAGTCATCCATATCGAAATTATTGGACACCGGTTTGAATGGGTGGGTAAACCAATGTTATCCCAATCTCTTACAATGATGCTACTTAGGACTTGAACATGTAAGTTGACGTGGGATTTCCCGATATTCAAAAAAAATGTAGCCTTGGTGGGTTTTTTTGCATTAGTTCTTCAGGTTCAGACTAAAAACTCAGAAACCAGGAAAGGAAAAATGAAACAAAAATAATGAAGAATAACATAACACTATAACAGGTGACATGAACCAACTAGGGCTCTATAATAATGGCTTCTGACAAATCACCTAATTGTCCTTGAAAAATTTATTGTACTGTTAAGAAATTTGGTAAAAGTGAAACAAAATTATTAGGGTTTTTGAAGGGAGAATAGCTAGCTGTAACATCTAGATCTGTTACTGGACCCATATGCTTCTTTGGGGCAGTGCATGAATTAAGGGGTACTTTAAATTCAAAGATTAAAGTTTAGATTGGTTTTAGTCTCAGTGAAAATGAAATGTCATAAGCAACAGCTAGCAAAAACCTGTATCATTGATACAGGTTTTGCTTGCCAGACCCAGAAGCCATCAATTTGTTTTGTAAAGGCTTAACTACCTTAATAATGGACTGTTGTAGGGCTATCAAGTATCAACCCCATGTGGTGGGTAATAAGGATCTTTTGAAACTGTAAAATAAATCATGAGAAACAAAATTAAATTTAAAAAAGAAAACAAATTGGTTCACAATAAACAAACCCAACATTTTATATAATAATTATGCTCTTATTTTATATATATGATTCTTGGTAAATATACAGGATAGCTTACTAATTAGGTGATAAGTTATTTCTCTTCCTACATGAATTTTAGTCCCTTTATATGGGAAAAATTTACAGAAGAGTCCACTCATTTTGAGTTCAAATATTCTAATTGTGTCTTAATAGAAATGATTTAACAGTCAGCACAGTGCAAACAGCTCTCCAACTATTGATGTATATTTGTAGTCAAATAAAAAAATTATAGGTGATCATATAATAAAACTCAACAAAATGATTGAAATATAAAAACAAAAAATACAATAATTCAACACAATTTATGGCCAAAAAGAGAAATAAAGTTTTTTTTTTTAATATTAATTAATCTAATGCCTAACCCATATTGGAGATTTCTCAATATTTTATTAGGCGCGTGCCTTTTGAGAAGTCATTTTTTTTAAATACATTACAACTCTACAGATATACAACTCGAAATCTAATAGGACACTAAATATATACAATTATATTTATAGACACTGGTTTTCACCTGAATTTCACAATCGAGATTAGTATGATGAGGTACTAATAATCTTGCAAAATAAAGATAAAGAGAGCTGAAATTTTCTTACCAACCGGTGTGGTGGTGGCCGTAGGCACTCTGACGCTCAAGTCAGTGATGAAGACGAGCAGAAAATAAGGGATGAACAAAGTTCGAAATTACCTTGACCTTCGTAGATTGTCGTGAGGGTTTTTTAATGAATATAACTCTAAATTCTGCATCCTTTTATAGGCTAATGAGTGTTAAATGCTTAACTTTTCGATGTTAAAATGGCTAATCACGTAGAGGGTAATTAATTATGAAGATACATTTTTCGATTGGAGATATGTTGGAATGTCAATGAGTTGTCTCGTGAGCTTTGCCTAATACGTGGGCCTGAGATGAAATGACACTTGAGTTCTTGGCCCAACTTTGGCCCGTTTATAGGGTATGCTGTTTGAAGGATCAATTGACTGTCCTGTTGTTAATTGAGCTTTCTCTGATATATGAGCATAAGGCGAAAAGACATTAGAATTATTGACCTAAATTTGACCCATGTACAATATCACAGCCAGAAACCTACGTCCACTTAGAGACTTACTAGATAATTTGAAGTGATATTAAAGAAACTAATATGAAAAATTAAGCTTGGATACAAGCATCTCATATTGGGAAAAAGGAAATATTACAACAAATGCACCCCCAGGAACTTAAACATCTTTAATGTGGTATATCGCAAGTCCCTTAAACGCGGTACTTATAATATCTTATCTCTTATACGGATTTAGATTCGATGCTAATGCTACATTGACTCTTTTTTTAAAAAAAAAAAAAAAAAATTGATTGGTGATTAACTAATTATACTTAGCTCAATAAGTTTTACATACCCATCTCTTAAATGCTCTAAGTTTTATGTCCTCCGGATGAATTTTATATTTCTTCTATTACAAGTTCCACATTTAACGTTATAACAATTTTGAAGCTATGGCTTGTTAATGTTTTACACACATTTAGTCAATGACCAAATTACTTAATTACCCAGAAAGGTATAGTCCTTCTCCTTCATTAAATCAATGTCCATCATCAAAATCACACTAGCTATATTCAGTCTCAGAAAATTCTGATACAGTGTGTGACCATCATCAAAATCACACTTTACCATTTAGCATTCAATCTCTGTACCCGAATGAGCCCATTTACAACTTTTCACTAAAACCCACTCAAAAGTTTTAGGGCTTGAATGGACTCAACCCAATTTTATTCAAGCTAAAATCACAAGTCTTTATTAAGTTCTAAGTGATGCAATTCAATCACCACATGTGTTTTTCTCTCTCTCTCTTCTTCTTCTTTTAATTTAATGAAGTCTAAGTTATTTCTTTATTAATTACACCTCCACCTTATTCAAATTCCAAATTAAACGTGTTGACGGGTGATTTTCGTTCCAATGATAGTTTCGAGATAACCCTCCCGAGACAATCCTCCTTCAACCGTGAATTTATTTGGTTATGGAGACCAAAAGCAAACGCGATAAAAGACAAAAAATGACACACAAAGTCGACAAGAAGAGTTTTAACGTGGTTCGGTGGAACGAGTGCCGCCTACGTCCACGGGCACAAAGTGGTGGGAGTTGTTTTTATTACGAAAACTAACTCGACCGATCTGTTTGGAGTGAGGTCTAAACAAAATCGAGTTGTTTGCCTTTCGGGTTTTTATAAGTGGTCCTCACCCTCATTTTACAAATTTCACTTTCTATTTTGCTATCCCCCTTACAAATGAATTCAACTTCTCTTTATATACTCAGAGAATTACATCATTGTTCCTCAAGCTTTATGATGTTTCCCGCTTGATCTCCGACTGATTGACGGGCTCTCTGCCCAAAGACTGTCGTCACCGAAAGCAAACCTGCCACCTGACAGCCTGTCACATCAACCTGTTTCCTCCACTGCCACACGTAATAATAATGATACCTGTCTAAAGAGCCTTTGACTAATGAAACGTCTCAGAGGGAAATTCCAAACTACTCCGATCTCACATCGATCTTCAAGAGGTCGGCCAAGTGATCTGTCCTGACCCGAAATATCCGAACTCGTCAACCCATTCTAGGAGGTAGGACAAAACCAAACTGAGCTTCCGGTCTAATATGGCCGGTCTTTGAAGTCGGTGTCATGCTATATCCTCTGGTCGGTCATATCCAAAAAATTGGACCCGAGCTCCACGTCGGGTCGAAGAGCAACACATTCCCCATGAGCATTGATCCTCCGGACAGGGAAATTTCCCTCTCTATCCTCACCGAACTGTTCAGATACCTTAGTCGCTGAAATCCTCATCAACATTTGTCCCCTAGTTCTCGGTTCCAACGAGTGTATGAGTTAGTGCCGGATATTACAAAAATCTGAAGTGTGACATCAATTAGCTGGTAACCGGTTATAGGAATAAAGTAGGAAATAAATTTGGTCTCAGCGTCCTCGGCCAAAAAAGGTTCTAATGTCTTTCAAACGACTCCCCAACTTGAAACAAATCCCCCTTTTATCATTTCGGTTGTCGTCCCTTGAGAACCGCAAGCCATCACATCTTCTTAAATGCCCATCAAATCACCTTTAGGGTTTAACCCGAGTGTGCCATTTGTAAAGAACCTATGGTCTTCCCGCCAAAAAAACCAAATCAATCGACCATTCTTCGAGACAGCTAAAGGTCTTTCAATCTCAACCGTTCATCCCAATCTGATCAGATGGAGTCTGAGGGCGACACATGGCACATATCCGAAGCCTTCCATAATCTAATGGCCACAAATCCACCGAGCTGACTATAAGAATGCCAGACAATATTTCTTTCTCTCTTTTACGAAAATCACAACTCTCAAACTGCAAAAGCTCCTATGTTTGTGAGACCAACAACCTTCCAACCGACCAGACCAATCGCCAACTCTTCTTTTCAAATCAAGTAAGTTCATGCTCGCCCCATCTCTTTTTATTTTTTGTATTCAACCATCGTTGTTTGATGTTTATGGATTTTTTACTTGTTGTTGCTTGCTATTCGTTTCTTCTACCATGCTTATTTTCTCGTTCTGTGTTGCGAAGTATGTTTCGAGTTTGGTGCTGAGTGTATGGTATATGTATTCTCTGGTTGAAGGGTGGGTAGTGGGGTAGGATGTATACGTTTCGGGTTTTTTAAGTTTTGTGTTTGGTTGGATGTGTTTAGGAAGAGACTTGTCGTGTGTGGCTATTGCTAGGGCATTTAGAGACTGTAGGCTTAAGTCCCCGAAAGTTAGAATAGCCCTCGAATCCACGGTGCCTTAACCTGATCACTGACTGACCTTCTCATTCATGGCGACTGTCAGGAATGTCTGACGTTGAGTCCTCTTCGGCCAGGCTTGCAAAACCACAACCTCCATGCACTAAAGAATCCTCATTTATCTCGGGCTCACCCAGCCTAGAGGAGATAGATACCACTCCAACCCATTCTCAAGAAGAGAATGACACTTACCACCATAGAATTCCTCTGAAAGACCCTGAGCCGGGTGAATTAGACCATTCTGCCTTGGACATGAATCGACCCTCCACCATCACTGAAGATGCCTTGGGCATACTCCACCAACAGTACGAGATCCCAATTGAAATATCTTTTGAGGTCCCCGGTCTGTGTGAACACGCAAGTCAGCCTGCCTTCGGCTCGGTGGCTCTTTTTCCTTCATTCTTCGAGTATGGTCTTCGGTTGTCCATTCAACCTACTTTGCGGGGATGCTGGCCAAGATGGAGATTGCCCCCTACCAACTAAACTTGAATAGTTGAAAAACTCTAGCCGTCTTGTATGTGATCTGGCACCGAACAGGCCTCGGGGAACCAAACTTCGAGGAGCTGAAGAGACTCTACAGATTGAAGGCCAACCCCCGATCCCATTATGGTTGGTACTATATTTCCTTATATGCCAATGCCTCTGCTATCATCAAATACCTTCCCCAAACCAATAAAAATTTCAAAGACCCTTGGTTCTAGGCCTCAGGCGACTGGGGACGAACTTGGCCGACGTTCTCAAATGAGACAGATGTCCCAGACGTCTTCAGAGCGGGAGGTTAGGAACCGAACCCTTAGCTTCTTTTCCTTAATTTTGTGATTAAGTACTAACTTTCCAATCCTTCTCAACCTGCTGGAGGGATCCTCCCAAGGTCACCCATGAAGTCTGAACTATGATCATGAGGGCTCGAAGTTTTGCCAGTCATTGGAAGAAGGTAGTCAACGACACGGCCTCATTCGGAGTGCACCCCCACAGGCCTCGGGGCGACTAGGTAGCTTCTGGTGAGCGGAAAATATATCAATATTTACTGCCCCTTTAACTTAATATTTTGTTTAGTTTCTCGGGTTTGATGAATGTTTTGATATATTTTATTTTATTTTGCAGATAAAGTAATATCGGGACTCAATAAAATCATTTAGGATGAAATTTGGGTCAAATAAGGGTAATCATTTCCTTCTTTACTTTTACAGTTTTTATTTTTCAAGCAATGAGGAGGTAATTCTCCTTTGCTGGGGTGAAAGGTAAAGCTTTTATTATTTCTATTTAGATTAATCTCCCATAATTATAATATATTCACTATTTAAAATTGACTTAACAAGGATACCGCTATATTGGCCGGTTGGTAATTCATTTTAATCTGGTTAAACCTGACTAAATAAGGATACCGCCAGATTGGTCGGTTGGTAATTAAAGCTTCTTACCGCCTATATGACAGGTTTATTTTGGTTCCGCCTATATGGCTGGATTATGGACAATTATTGTTACCGCCTTAATGGCTGGTTGGACTTAATTTGACTTAATCAGGTTACCGCCTATATGGCTGGTTGGTAAATTATCACAAGTTTATATGTTATATTATGGGAAATATCTAAATAGTAAATAGTATAAGTTAATTCCTTTTACCTTAGCATTTAATTTATTGTAATTTACTTTTCAGCTTTTACTTTACCGCAATTACTTTTCAGCATTTTAATTTTATGTCTTTTATTTCATTAGCCTTAGTTATGTGTCGTAACTAAGTTAGATATCCGGGGTTGTGATGAAATCCAATATTACCGATTTATAAGGGGTTAAATTATAATTTGGGTAATATAAAGATTTATTTATTGAGTCTTAATTTTAATGCTTTTTAATTAACTGGCCATTAATAAAATTGATTAGGTAAACTGAAAATGAACTTGGAAAAGGGATTTTGTGTTTAAGACCTTAGACTCAATAGCCCACGATCTTCCTTGAGGATAGATAACCCTTTAATAGATTTCCTTACAGGATAGGAATATACCTGTCGGGCGAGGGTAGCCATAATTGGAACTTAATCTTAATGAATCTAGGTAATTTGGTTGACATAAACATATGGTTCAATTGGATTATACTAGGTATTTGTAATTGACCATCGGAAGAGGCTTTTACATAATTTAGTGTTCCAGGTTAATAAATCAATATATTACCCAAAAATAAGATAACCACTTCATCTTTTAAATAATATTGGAATAAATCACAACCCTGGATAGTTTTATAAATTTGAATTTTTCTTCAGTATTCTTTTGCGCATTTTATTTACTTGTTTTTAAATTTAGAATCATCGCCATTTCAAATCAAATCAAACAATCTGTTAGATACCAGTAATCATTTAGCCTCAGTTAAATTAATAATTAGGTATTAAGTCCTCGTGGGATCGATACTTTTTATACTACTTGAATAAAACGTGCACTTGCGTTATATGCGTGTGTAAGCACCGGTCAAGTTTTTGGCGCCGTTGCCGGGGACTTATTTATCTTTTATTATTAGTTTTGTGGTTAAATACCTTTACTAGTATCTAATTTCTTTTTACTTATTGTTTTTGTTTTCTTGTGTTTCTGGTTCTCAGATCTTTCATGAGATGAACCAGAAGCTTTGAACTCCGACCGCTTGACCCAGAGATTGAAAGAACCATCAGACAGTTGAGAAGGGGAAGGCGAGAAGGCCAAGAAGCAATTGTTAATATGGAACCTGAACCTTTGGAGGTTGCACCACCAATTCCCATTCGAGACAGAACCATTCCGGTGGTTGACAGACTCATTTCCTGTATTGTACTTCATCCCTTACCAGCCAATGCGGGTGACATCAAAACTTGCATTCAGATGATACAGCAGTCAGTTCAGTTTGGGGGGAATACAACTGAAGATCTTAATACCCACATCAGCAACTTCCTGAAAGTTTGCGGCACTTTCAATTACAACCGAGAAGCTGAAGAAGCTATGAGACTGCGTATTTTCCCATACTCCTTGAAGGACAGAGCTAAAGCTTGGTTACATTCACTACCAGCAGGTTCCATCACAACATGGAACAATCTAGCTACCAAATTCCTTGCAAAGTACTTTCCACCAGCCAGAACTGGAAAGCTGAGGAATGACATCACATCATTCATGCAACAAGATTCAGAAACTCTTTACGAAGCTTGAGAAAGGTACAAAGATTTGCTCCGGAAATGTCCTCACTATGAGATTCCAAAATGGCTTCAAGTCCAAACCTTCTATAAAGGACTTTCTGAATAATGAGAACCACAATTGATGCTGCTGCTGGAGGAGCTTTGATGGCAAAAGGAGAAGATCAAGACTGTGACCTAATTGAAGAAATGGCCAACAATAATTCCTTGTGGCCAATAGCAAGGAGCCTGATTCAAAGAATTGCAGGAATTTATGAAGTTGGAGCCAATTCAGCAGTCAATGCCAAGCTAGATCAGATTTGCAAATACATGGAGACTCTCAGCACACAAAGTAACCATGGAGCCACAAGTTCACCTTTTGGAGGAGCACCAGAGCCAACCCAACTTGAAGAGACGGTGAATTATGTCAACAATTTCAACAGACAGGGGAACAATCCATATTCCAACACCTACAACCCAGGGTGGAGGAATCATCCTAATTTTTCATGGAGCAACAATTCAGGGCAAAAGAATAATCCACCACCTGGATTCCAACAGCAGAACTATCCACCACCTGGATTTCAGCAACAGAACAAAGGCCAGGAGCATGAAAAAGAACCAGTAATGGCATAAGTGCTAGCTCAGTTAAAAAAATATGTAGCTATGTTTCAAAGCCAATCAGCTTCTATCAAAGCACTGAAGAATCAAATTGGACAAGTGGCCAATGCTCAGAGTACAGACTGACAGGAAATCTTCATAGCAACACAGAATCAAATCCAAGGAATCGAGGGAAGGAGCAATGTCAAGCCATTACCTTGAAAAACGGTACTGAAATCAACAAAGATGTTGGAATCAAGACAACAATGAGGAAGTTCCAAAAGATGGAGTCACACAGATGAAGGAAAAAGAAGCAAATGAAAAAGAAAAAGAAAAAGAACAGATCACTCCACCTCTACCTTTTCATCAGCGTCTTCAGAAAAACAAACTAGATAAACAGTTCGCTCGATTCTTGGAGGTGTTCAAAAAGCTGCATATCAACATTCCATTTGCAGAAGCCTTGGAAGAAATGCCCAGTTATGTCAAATTCATGAAAGACATTCTTTCACGAAAACGGAGATTGAGAGATTATGAGACAGTAGCATTATCGGAAGAATGCAGTGCTATCATTCAGAGGAAACTTCCCCCGAAGTTGAAAGATCACGGTAGTTTCACAGTCTCGTGCACCATTGGAGAACATTATATCGGTAAGGCTTTATATGATTTATGTGCAAGTGTTAATTTGATGTCTTTTTCTATTTACAGGAAATTACAAATTGGAGAAGCAATGCCTACCTCAGTTCACTGCAACTTGCTGATCGAACGCTCGCATTTCCGAGAGGAGTTGTGGAAGATGTGCTGGTCAAAGTTGACAAACTTATTCTCCCAGCATATTTCATCATCTTGACATGGAAGAAGACAAAGATGTGCCTATTATCCTTGGGAGACCATTCTTGGCGACAGGACGAACTGTGATTGATGTACAAAAAAGAGAACTAACCATGAAAGTTCAGGACCAAGAAGTTACTTTCAATGTTTTCAAAGCCATGAAATTCCCAAGCGATGAAAAGGAGGAGGAATGTTTCAGAATTGATGTTGTTGATAGTATCATCCAGGATACTGATACAATTCATACGGACAAACTTGAAGCTTGCATCACCAACATGACTGACAACGAGCTTGATGCTGAAATTCTGGAATATATCAACTATCTTGACAAACCGTTTCATTTCAAATCAACAACACCAGTTGAAAGTCTGGACCTCCCAAACAAAGATCGAATCAAGCCTTCGATTGAAGAACCACCACAATTGGAGTTGAAGCTACTTCCGAACCATCTCAGGTATGCATTTCTTGGAAACTCTTCTGAATTACCTGTTATTATTTCTTCTTCTCTAACATTGGAACATGAAGAAAAATTATTGAGAGTTTTACGAGAGCACAAGAAAGCCATTGGCTGGACTATAACTGACATTCGAGGCATTAGTCCATCATTTTGCATGCACAAGATCCTGATGAATGACGAGTACAAACCCACAGTGGAGCACCAACGGAGACTCAATCCAATCATGAAAGAAGTTGTAAAGAAAGAAATAATCAAATGGTTGGATGCTGACATCATTTACCCCATCTCAGATAGCAGTTGGGTGAGTCCTATGCAGTGTGTACCGAAGAAATGAGGAATTACTGTGGTCACTAATGAAAAGAATGAACTAATTCCAACAAGAACGGTGACTGGATGGAAAGTATGCATGGATTACCGAAAGTTAAACAAAGCTACGAGGAATGACCATTTTCCGTTGTCATTCATTGATCAAATGCTGGATAGACTGGCAGGACATGAGTACTATTGCTTTCTGGACGGATATTCAGGGTACAATCAGATTGTTATCACCCCAGAAAATTAGGAGAAAACCATCTTTACATGTCCGTATGAAACTTTTGCTTTCCGTAGGATGCCATTTTGATTATGTAATGCCCCAGCCACATTTCAGCGTTGCATGATGGCCATCTTCTCAGATATGTTGGAGCAGAGTATGGAGGTATTCATGGATGACTTTTCTGTTTTTGGAGATTTTTTTGACAATTGTTTGCAAAATTTGGAACATGTGTTACAAAGGTACGAATATACAAACCTGGTACTCAACTGGGAGAAATGCCACTTCATGGTGCATGAAGGCATTATTCTTGGACACCGGATCTAACAAAAGGGAATCGAGGTAGACAAAGCAAAGATCGAGACAATTGAAAAACTACCTCCACCAACAACTGTCAAAGGGATTCGGAGTTTTCTTGAACACAAGGTTTTTACAAGAGATTTATCAAAGACTTTTCCAAGATTGCAAAACCTCTTTGCAATCTTCTGGAGAAGGATGTGCCTTTCAACTTCACCAAAGAATGCCATGAAGCTTTTGAAATCTTGAAACAAAATTGCTATCTGCTCCCCCATCATAGTAGCACCAGACTGGACCCTTCCATTTGAGGTGATGTGCGATGCTAGTGATTTTACTGTAGGTGCAGTTTTGGGACAACGCAAAGCAAAGATTTTCCTCACCATTTATTACTCCAGCAGGACTTTGAATGAAGCTCAGCTCAACTACACAACCACTGAAAAGGAGTTGCTTGCAGTTGTGTTTGCTTTTGACAAATTCCGCTCTTATCTACTGGGTCCCAAAGTGGTGGTCTACACAGATCATTCAGCAATCAAATATCTGATCGCGAAGAAAGATGCTAAACCCAGATTGATCCGTTGGATACTTCTTCTGCAAGAATTCGACGTAGAGATTTGAGACAGGAAATGGACAGAAAACCAAGTGGCAGATCATTTATCGAGGCTCGAGAATGGAGAAACAGCTGGCAAAGAACTTTCAATCAAAGAAACTTTTCCAGATGAACAGCTATTTGCCATGAAACAGCAGGAAATTCCTTGGTATGCTGACTATGTCAACTACATTGTGTCAGGAAAATGGCCGTTGGAATGGACAACTCAATAACAAAGAAAGAAGTTTTTCAAAGAAGTCAAGCACTATGTTTGGGATGAGTCGTACCTGTTCAAACACTGTGCTGATCAATTATTGAGACGATGCGTTCCACAGGAGAAGGTCAACAGTGTTTTGCAGCACTGTCATTCATCACCATATGGCGGACATTTCAGTGGGGACAAAACTGCAGCAAAAGTTTTACAATCAGGTTTGTTCTGGCCCACTCTTTTTAAAGATGCTTACTTGTTTTCTCTTCAATGTGACAGGTGCCAGAGAACGGGGAATATTTCGAGAAGAAATGAAGGACCGTTGCAAAATATTCTGGAAGTCAAGATATTTGATGTATGGGATATTGATATCATGGGACCCTTTGTACCATCATTCGGAAATCTGTACATCCTGGTTGCTGTAGACTACGTCTCCAAATGGGTTGAAGCAATTGCACTGCCATCCAATGATTCAAAAGTGGTTATCAAATTCCTAAAAAAGAACATTTTCACTCGGTTCGGAACACCTCGTGCAATTATCAGTGATGGTGGCACACATTTCTGCAACAGATATTTTGATGCACTCCTATCAAAATACGGAGTTACCCATAAGGTTGCCACTGCTTACCATCCACAGTCAAATGGACAGGTTGAAGTTTCAAACAGGGAAATCAAAAGAATCTTGGAGAGAACCGTTGGATCAATAAGGAGGGACTGGTCTACAAAAGTCGATGCCGCATTATGGGCCTACCGGACAGCTTACAAGACACCCATTGGTATGTCACCATATCGATTGGTGTTTGGGAAAGCATGCCACCTGCCAGTTGAACTTGAACACAAGGATTACTGGGCACTGAAGAAGTTGAATCTTGATCCACAAGCTGCATGAGAGAAAAGACTTCACCAACTCAATGAATTGGAGGAATTTCGCCTACAGGCCTATGAGAATGCCAAATTGTACAAAGAAAAGACCAAGAAATGGCATGACCGAAAAATAGTGCACAGACAGTTGGAACCAAGGCAGCAGGTGTTGTTGTAAAACTCGAGGTTGAAACTTTTCCCTGGAAAGTTGAAATCAAGGTAGTCAGGTCCATTTGTGATCACTCAGGTTCTACCATATGGAGCTGTTGAGTTATTGGATCCCAATACCAATAATACATTCAAAGTTAACAGTCAGCGTGTCAAGCACTACTGGGGAGAATCATTTGAGCGACAAAAAGAAAGTGTCACACTTTCAGATCCAGCATAACGTTCGGGCAGTCACGTCTAGCTGACGACTTTAAACTTAGCGCTAGCAGAGAGGCAACCCATGCAATCTTTGTGTATAAATTGTAATTTGGTGTGATTTAATTTTGTGTGTTTAGTTTTTGTAGATCAAGTCATTTTAATATGGAAGAAGTTTTCGCAAATCTTCACAAGCAATTTTCTTCTCTCCCTCAAAATTCTCTGATGAAAGTTTACAAAGCTCACTTGGAACGAATGAGACTACTGACAATCCATGGTATTCCTAATGACATTCGTTGGGTAATCGAAGCACAGGTCCGATTAGCAGGTGAATATTCTGATTCATGTACTTCTTATTTGCATGGTTTTGGAAGAAGCACCTATGCCAAGAAACGTAGAGCTAAGAAAATGGGTGTTTGTTTCAAATGTGCTTGCTGGAATTGCAATACTCGTTGTCATTCTTTAGGAATGGTGTCTGATAATCGCGAAGACAAAATTAAATTCATTAGGGATGGCTTGAGTAAGGAGTCTATGGATGATATTTCTTCGACTCTTGAGACGCATCCTAGTGGATATGTTCATATTGCTATTCGCAAATTACACACACAATTTTTAAAGGAAAGACAACAGTTTAGTCTCGGGAATCTGACTCAAAAAGACCCTGTTTGCCAATTTATTAGAAAATTGGATGGGAAGCTTGTCCCTGACGCATAGACGTCAATCAAGCCTATAAGTTTCTTGTACATATTATATCTCTTATCTTTTCCTAATAATGGTGATTCGTTTTGTTGTTTTCTTTTATTTTCTCCGACAGGATCCAGATCTTTTTGACTATCACGATTTATTTTACTGTTTAACTAATAATTGTCATTTGGCAGGTACTAGTGCTATTATTTTTACTCACCCTTTTCAGGTATTATAAATTCAACTCATCATTGCACTTTTGAAAGACATCCAGAGTAAAACATGGAAGCCACTTCAAGAAGACGGGTTGAAAACATCTGTGTGTTTTGCGGAACTAGTGTTGGTGTTAAATCACAATACATAGAAGCAGCACATGAATTGGGCCGAGTCTTAGCTGCAAGGAATATACACTTAGTATATGCGGAGGCAATCTTGGACTTATGGGGATCGTTTCAAAGGCTGTACAGGAAGGAGGCAGTCAAGTCTTGGGAATCATTCCAAAACCCTTGGCGGAGGCGAATCTTATTGGACCATCAAACGGAGAAGAACTAATTGTGCCAGGCATGTCTGAACGACTGATAGAAATAATTAACCGTGCTGATGCTTTTATTGCTTTGTCAGGTGGCTTGGGCACATTTGAGGAAATTTTTATAGTGCTATCTTGGGCTGTTTAATATTGAGCGATTTTATGATTTTCTTTGTGTATTTCTTGATGATGCCCGGAGAAACGGGTTCGTAACAAAACCTATGAAGGAACTCCTCTTTACTACCAGAACTGCCCCGGATCTAATTGACCAAATATTAGCCTTTGAACCACAAATTGACCCTATCCTTTCAAAGATAAACTGGTCCGAGAATGATCGTGGTAAGAGGCGGCGGATTAATCTGGATCTTAACCTTTAATTTCCTGTATAATTTCAGCTAACCAGGTACTAATTTCTAAACTCTTCTTCTACTCTTTAAGACATTGGGGACAATATCTCGTTTAGGTTTGGGGGAGAAAATTAGTTGATTAGTAACTTGTTTTTAGTTTGTGTGATTTTTTTATCTTTAGTTCAAAATTTTTCATAAAATACAAAAAAAATTGAAAATTTTTCAAAAATTACAAAAATATTTTGCGTTTTTGTGCTTGTATTTTGACTAAGAAGGTGAAATTGGTAAGAGATAGCCGAGTAAGGAGTTTCCACTCTTGAGACGTATTTCAAACCTATTTTCAAAACAAGTTAATTTTTTGTTTATTTCCTTTTGAATTATTTAATTTGTAAATTCTCCATAAAACTGACTAAAATGGATCTTCATATGCTCAGTTGGCAGGTATTATCAATATGCATAGTAACATACGGACATGAGCTGTATTTGAAAAGTTTGTAATATTCAGTGCTCTAGTTTAATTGGAGAAAGCATCTAAAAAAAGTGATGAAGTAAAAATATATATATATATGAAAAAAAAACTTCTGAGATCCGAGTTATTAAGTCCGTAGGGGTGTTTTAACACCTAGTGCCCTAAAACCAACTGGTTTGGGAGTCACTGGCCCAAAGCTCGCTACATGGATCGAAGATGCTGCAATAAATATATATATATCTGAAGTCTGAGTAATTAAGTCCGTATGGGTGTCTTAACACCTGATGCCCTATGGCCAACTGGTTTGGGAGTCACCGACCCAACACTCGCTACATAGACTGAAGATATTGTATATAAATAAAAAAATAGAGAAAAATCAAAGAAAAAAAAATCAGAAAAATCCGAAAAATTAATCCATTGCTACAAAAAGGTGTGAAATCTGATAGAACTTTAGGACAAAAATATTACTCTCTTATCAACTACACTTGTGACTGTTGTGGGCAAAAATGAGTCGATTAATATTTTGTTGACTATGTATATGGAGAATGGTAAATATAATCGGAGAATTTACTTATTCAGTAATTTAGAAAGAAACAAAACAACTAGTAACTTGAAGTAGAAGTTTTACATGAATAGTCACTAACTTCTTTATTCTCTTTTCTCTTGTCTTTTTGCTTTTATGGGCATTAGTTTCACTACCTTTTTACTTTTGTAAAATGTTTGTGGGTATCATTGCTGTAAACCCTCGCGAGACTATAACTGGTCCACTAGGGATACCTAAGGGTTTAAAGGCTTGTTGCATACGCTAAATGCAACCGTGATCCCTACGAAAGTGGCTTAGTTTAATTTTATTTTGTTGTTTTGCTCGAGGACTAGCAAAATATTAGGATTATGGGTGTGATGAGCGGAAAATATATCAATATTTACCGCCCCTTTAACTTAATATTTTGTTTAGTTTCTCGGGTTTGATGAACGTTTTGATATATTTTATTTTATTTTACAGATAAAATAATATCGAGACTCAATGAAATCATTTAGGATGAAATTTGGGTCAAATAAGGGCAATTATTGGACTTGATATATTAATTTTGGAGATTGGAAACTTGAAAGGGCGTTTTTTACGAAGTGCAGTTTTGGAAATTCCAGTTTTGCGCATCTGTCGTATTTTGAGCACAACTTCTTACTCCGATATCGGATTGAGCTGATTCAAGTTCCAGATTAAAGAAGACTAAAAGATCTACAACTTTGACAGACAAAATATTTTCGAATTCTGAAGATTTCATGACCGAAATTGATGAACTATCCATAAGTGTGTTGTGTGTAATTATTAAAGTCATTTTCAATCATTTTCAAAGCAAAAAAAAAATAAATAATAAATAAATAATAAAAATTATCAAATCACCACCAAACATGATAAGCAATTAGTGGAGCAATTAATAATGGATTTGGTGGAGCAATTAGTGGAGCAATTAATTATGGATTTGGTGGATGATTTGATGGAGGCAAAATTTTGCCTATAAATACCAAGTCATTTCATTTGTAAAATTCATACTTTCTTCTTTGAAATTCCTAAGGAATAAATAAAAGATTGTATCTTATTTATTTATTTACATCTTTCAGTAATTAATTTCTGCTTCCGCACTTTCTTTTCTTTACTTTTTACTTTTTACTTTCCCCAATTTACTTTTACGCACAATCATTTCATTTCTTTACTTTTGCAGTTTTTATTTTTCAAGCAATGATGAGGTAATTCTCCTTTGCTGGGGTGAAAGGTAAAGCTTTTATTATTGCTATTTAGATTAATCTCTCATAATTATAATATATTCACTATTTAAAATTTGACTTAACAAGGATACCGCTATATTGGCCGGTTGGTAATTCATTTTAATCTGGTTAAACCTGACTAAATAAGGATACCGCCAGATTGGTCGGTTGGTAATTAAAGCTTCTTACCGCCTATATGGCAGGTTTATTTTGGTTCCGCATATATGGCTGGATTATGGACAATTATTGTTACCGCCTTAATGGCTGGTTGGACTTAATTTGACTTAATCAGGTTACCGCCTATATGGCTGGTTGGTAAATTATCACAAGTTTGGGAGATATCTAAATAGTAAATAGTATAAGTTAATTCCTTTTACCTTAGCATTTATTTATTGTAATTTACTTTTCAGCTTTTACTTTACCGCAATTACTTTTCAGCATTTTAATTTTATGTCTTTTATTTCATTAGCCCTAGTTATGTGTCGTAACTAAGTTAGATATCTGGGGTTGTGATGAAATCCAATATTACCGGTTTATAAGGGGTTAAATTATAGTTTGGGTAATATAAAGATTTATTTATTGAGTCTTAATTTTAATACTTTTTAATTAACTGGTCATTAATAAAATTGATTAGGTAAACTGAAAATGAACTTGGAAAAAGGATTTTGTGTTTAAGACCTTAGACTCAATAGCCCACGATCTTCCTTGAGGATAGATAACCCTTTAATAGATTTCCTTACATGATAGGAATATACCTGTCGGGCGGGGGTAGCCATAATTGGAACTTAATCTTAATGAATCTAAGTAATTTGGTTGACATAGACATATGGTTCAATTGGATTATACTAGGTATTTGTAATTGACCATCGGAAGAGACTTTTACATAATTTATTATTTCAGGTTAATAAATCAATATATTACCCAAAAATAAGATAACCACATCATCTTTTAAATAATATTGGAATAAATCACAACCCTGGATAGTTTTATAAATTTGAATTTTTCTTCAGTATTCTTTTGCGCAATTTTATTTACTTGTTTTTAAATTTAGAATCATCGCCATTTCAAATCAAATCAAACAATCTGTTAGATACCAGTAATCATTTAGCCTCAGTTAAATTAATAAATTAGGTATTAAGTCCTCGTGGGATCGATACTTTTTATACTACTTGAATAAAACGTGTGCTTGCGTTATATGCGTGTGTAAGCACCGGTCAGCTTCCTACTAACTTTCGAACAGACTCTTTATCTTTGACCCGAGTGTGAATGAAGTTACCTGAATTCGGAAACTGACCATGTTTTTACCTTGTGTTCTGCAGGGATGTCAAAGCAGCCCAAATTTCTTGAACGGATCCAAGGACTGGCCAAAAATCCAGGTCCGGGTGAAGTCGGAAGTTCTCGAAAATGGTTGACCACTCCGATTCCCATGGAGGCCAGTGGAAAAACTAAATCGGTTGCCAGATCAGCGGTACAACCCGCATCTTCTTCAATAAGGGCGGCACCAAGTACAACTGTCCGACCTTCATCTGGCTCCTCCAGGCCTTCGACCAAATGTCGCCGCCTGCTCGAAAATGTAGCGGTCGAACCTGAAGATGAGGGGGAGGAAGAGCAACCCCTGAGGAGAAGGTCCATTACTCAGGGGGAGAGGCGAGCTGCTGAGGCTCCTCCTAGCTCCGGAAAGGAAGTGGTTACACTAGGGGTGGACGACCTTAGTTGGAAGGTCCGAGAGACCACTTCTCATCTGGTTCCGGCATTCAATCTGCTAGCTGATGAAATGCCTCTTGAGAAGATCCCGAACTATGAGGACCTTTCCCC
Organism: Zanthoxylum bungeanum; assembly: GCA_019454045.1. Classification (NCBI taxonomy): domain Eukaryota; kingdom Viridiplantae; phylum Streptophyta; class Magnoliopsida; order Sapindales; family Rutaceae; genus Zanthoxylum; species Zanthoxylum bungeanum. Next base: position 33,593 of record SKCR01046577.1, read on the forward strand.
CGAGTAAGTAATTTCCCGTCTCTCCCTCCGAATTACCACGGTAGACTTTTTTCTTTGCTCCCGCACTATACTTTTACTTGTTTTATAACTTCTTCTCTTCTTTCTTGCAGGATAACTATGTGATGGCCCGAAATAAGGACCTGCTTATGAGCCTCTTATCCAAGGAGGGCCAGGTACAGAGGCTCTAAAGCCAAATTATTGAACGGGAAGCCGAGCTGGTAAACAAAGAGGATACAATCAAAACTCTTGAGCAGACTGCAACCGAGACCCTTTCACTGAATGAGTCTCTTTGTAATTCTTCGGCCCTGGTCAGGAAGAACGCAGAGGCCGCTCATGAAAAAAATAAACGCCTGAGGTGGGAGGTGGCGAGCTTTGAATCCAAGTTGAGGAAAATGACTGAAGAGAGAGATCGGGTTCTGGAGGCATTGAGAAAGAATGAGGCCGTACTGGAGGACCAGCTAATGAGAACCAGGTTCGAGGGGGTCGGCGATTGTGCCCAAATTATTCTGATGCTGATGTCTGAGGTCGACATGGGACCAATCCACATGGCCATCCATTTCTGCAAAGGGGAACTTTCGGAGGGGGAGGCCCGCGAGTTACCAGCCCTCCCCTCGGAAGAAATCTATGATCTCGAGCCTCTTTCTGTCATGCCAATATCTCCGGCCCCTGAGGAGATCCAGCCTGAGGCTCCTGCCCATGCCCTTGAAGTGCCTGAGGCCGAAACTGAAGAGGCCCCTCATGCCTCCCAAGCTGGAACCGAGGTGCCACCTGCCGAGCTCATACCTGACATCCGGCCATCCGGACCTGACCAAGAATAAACAGCTGCTCCTGCGTGGGCTGATGAATGAGGGTGACCTAAAGAGAGCTCTTTGTAAGTTGAAACAATATACTTTTTGCAATAACAATTGCAACTCTTCTTACGCATTACACTTTATATGTTTTATTTGTTGTTTTTCACACTTGGCTTCTCTTCCAAATCTGAATGTGATGAGGAATCTTGTACCTGACTAATTTGAGTCCGATCACGAGGGAAATACTTTATTTTGTAGCCTGTGATTGATGCCCTTTTGTGGGAGACTGCCCGCTCTCGAGCTGAAGAAAAACTTGGTTTTGGGGGAATGTTACCTCCCCATACCAACAAGGATCCGGTCATGGGGGAATGCTTCATCCTCATGCCGATGACATGAGCTCGGTGGGACGTAACCCGACCCCGAGTTGAAGAAATACTTGGCTCTATGGGAATGTTACATCCCCGGACCAACAAGGATCCAGCCATTGGGGAATGCTCCATCCCCAAGCCGACGACATGAGCTCGATGGGACGTAACCCGGCCCCGAGGTGAAGAAATACTTGGTTTTGGGGGAATGTTACCTCCCCAGACCAGCAAAGATCTTGTCATGGGGGAATGCTTCATCCTTATGCCAATGATAGGAGCTCGGTGGGACGTAACCCAACCTCGAGGTGAGGAATAAGGCATCGGTGGAACGAATCCAGCCCCGAACTGGTGGAACAAAGCATCAGCGGAACGAGTCCAGCCCCGAGCTGGTGGAACATTACAGACTCGATGGAACGAATCCAGCCTCGAGCTAGTGGAACATTACAGACTCGGCGGAAAGAATCCAGCCTCGAGCTGGTGGAATATTACAGACTCGGCGGAATGAATCCAGCCCCGAGCTGATGGAACATTACAGACTCAACGGAACGAATCCAGCCCCGAGCTGGTGGAACAAAGCATCGACGGAACGAATCCAGCCCCGAGCTAGTGGAATATTACAGACTCGTGGAACGAATCCAACCCCGAGCTGATGGAATATTACAGACTCAGCGGAACGAATCCAGCCCCGAGCTGGTGGAATATTACAGACTCAGGGGAACGAATCCAGCCCCGATCTGGTGAAACATTACAGACTCGACGGAACGAATTCAGCCCCGAGCTAGTGGAACATCTGAGACTTACATGAGGAAATATTTTCAACCTCTGAGCTCTGCGGATCCTGGAGCGAGCGTCCCCTTGCCGGACATCGGCGAAAAATAAAAATGGAACAAGGTAAAGTTGACAATATGGAGGTGACTTAGCACATACTCTATTCAAATCCGAAAAGAATAACAACTCGGGTGCCCCGAGATAGCATCATATCTAGTGCCTCCCAAAACACAATTTTGAATCTTACAATTCAACATCATGGCTAGTTGGGCTATAGATTGATGAGCGACCGAGACCCTGAGGGCGGAAACCTCCTCATGCTAGGCGGCTCTGGAGTCTGCAAGCGTTATGAGGGCAGAAACCTCCTCATGCCATGCTTCTCCTAATCTGAGGCGGTTAGGCAAATACCCCACGAGGAAGAAGACACTCCGTGTGCGCCATCCCTTAGATGGTTCTCAACGGGACTACCAGCTAACTCGCAGGGGAAGAAACCTCCCTCGGTCCAGTTTATCCGGGACCATAATGGTCATGGCCATTTAGCCATCCTCATTCCATGTGCTCCAAAATGGTTCTCAATGGGGTTCACCAGCTAACACGGATATGAAGAAACCTCCATGGGTCCGGTTTACCCGAGTTACTCCTCAAAGATACGAGTCATGAGGTAGTAACGCTCCGGCCTCCGGGATTTGATAATGACACCTGGGATTAGCGTGCCGCGAGGGGTTCACGCTTTTCCCACATGTACCTCATCCTTTGATGCGTTCTGGATCCTTAAATGTGAAAGAAGTCAGGTCGGAACACTTCTACCCGGGGGTTTGATAATCATACTCGGGATTGGTGTGCCACGGGCTTGGTGCCTTTCCTGACTACCGATCACCCTTTCGCATCGAGCACATCCCCAGAATATTGAAAATAACTTTCGCATTCGTTTAACAAACAAGTAAAATAGACAAGTTTCTTAATTCAAAAAAAGAAAGTTTTATTCATATTCAATGAACCTGCTTTCCTTATTACAACTCTTTGCGAGTCATTTTAAGAGAGGCTTTTACAATAGTCTTCTAGTTCTTGTCTTGGAAGTCCGACACATCTTTTATTCAGAAATTCCTTAGATACTTCTGGACTTGCTTCCGGACCGTGCTGACAGGAATCTCCCGACCGGGCCTTCCGTACCATCCCCGAGCAAATCTGGGAGCCAGCGAGGTCTTCTGTTCTGATTCCTTATGGCCCTCTTTATCCTCTTTTTCTCCTTTTCTCTTATTGGGAGAGGCCATCGTGTTGAGCGTGGGGGATGGGGGCGTGACGAATGTCGTTCTATGCCTTTGGCCAATTTGTTTCTTGGCCGATCCTTCAACACTACCTCCTAGTGGAACTGAAGACCCTGGCAGGCCGAACACGCATGGCACCCGCTCCTTGAGGGACTTGTTCAGCCAAGACGTCACTCATCCATAACATTACATTCCATTATGCAACTCAGTCCTAATGGGTGATCGTTGGCTATCCCTCTTACAATCCATTCTACAACTCAAAAAATGAAAGCTTCTGCTCTCAACCTTCTTTCTTCTGGTGAACCTTTTCCTCTTCCCGTTCTGACCAACTTCTTCCCTCACTTTCCTAAACCATTCTACTGTCGAACTTTCCAATGACCCATGGTTTCCACCTTCTACCATCGTCTTACTACGCAAGTTGCTTTTTGTTTTTTCCCCACAGACGATGCCAACTGTTGACGGGTGATTTTCATCCCAGGGGTAGTTTCGAGATAACCCTCCCGAGACAATCCTCCTTCAACCTTGAATTTATTTGGTTATAGGAGACCAAAAGCAAACGCTATAAAAGACAGAAAATGACACACAATATCGATAAGAAGAGTTTTAACGTGGTTCGGCGGAGCGAATCCTGCCTACGTCCACAGACAAAAAGTGGTGGGGGTTATTTTTATTACGAAAACTAACTCGGCCGACCTGTTTAGAGTGAGGTCTAAACAAAATCGAGTTGTTTTCCTTTCAGGTTTTTAAAAGTGGTGCTCACCCTCCTTTTACAAATTTCACCTTCTATTTTGCTATCCCTCTTACAAATGAATTCAAATTATCTTTATATACTCAGAGAATTACAACACACTTCCTCTAGCTTTATGATGTTTCCCGCGTGAACTTCGACTGATTGACGGACTCTCTGCCCCAAGACTGTCGTCGCCAAAAGCAAATAGGCCATCTGACGGCCTGTCACATCAACTTGTTTCCTCCACTACCACAAGTAACAATAATGATGCTAGCTTGTAAAGAGCCTTTGACTAATGACGTGTATCAGAAGGAAAATTTCAATTACTTTGATCTCACGTCGGTCTTTAAAAGGTTGGCCAAGTGATCTGCCGAGCTTCCCAAGCTGTTCCCGTCTTGATCCGAAATATCAGAACTCGTCAACCCGTTCCAGGAGGTAGGACAGAACCAAATCGAGCTTCCGGTCTAATGTGGTTCGCCTCGGTTATGATGTTGTCGGTCTCTGAATTGTGTGCCATGCTATATCCTCTGGTCGGTCATACCCGAAAAATTGGACCCGAGCTCCACGTCGGGTCGAAGAGCAACACATACCCCCGAGCATTGATCCTCCGGACGAGGAAATTTCCCTCTCTGCCTTCGTCTAACTATTCAGATACCTTAGTCGTAAAAATCCCCGTTAACAAAATATATTACTTAAAATTTGAACTCGTGAGCTCTTGCTTTCACCACTTATAATTATCTTGTCAAACATGATTCTTTTCTAATCTTAAATAGTCAACAGCTAGGTGATAAATTACTTCTTTTTTCACCTGTATAGACGAGAGCTCGAGTTATCTCAAGTGCTTTTATAAGATTATTTTTCTTTTAAATATTTAAAAAAAAACGATTCCACCCATTTTTTGGGGCAAGTACTGCAAAGTGCGTCGGCGGGTAAAATTGATTTTCAAAATTTTTTAATTCGAAAAAATTAATCAGTATCAAATACCCTATAATTCATCCATATTTCACACATAGCACTCATTATTATCAAATATTAAATATTGATTACGCAAAAGGACTTAGTGTAAAATTTTCGGAAACACTTTCCGTGGTTAAATGTTAATTCGACTGACCAAGATATCTGGATTGCCAGATCATTTTTGAAACCCTACCAGCCCACTGCTACAGTGACACGTGTGCTATAGCAGAGGCTGAATTATTGTAATTTCTACAAATTATCATTTTTCCTCTAATGTCGAAAAAATAAATTATGATTTTGCCCCTAATGCGTTTTTCGGGCAAATTCACAAAACGCTTCCAAAATAATTTCGAAAATTTCGGTAATTTTTCAAACGCATTATCACACACCCAATTTCATCCACAACACTTCACTGTCACCCAATTAATATTTTTGAATTAATTACATAATTAATCACATTAATACCCTAACTAATCCAAAAATCATGTAAATCTAAATCTTTAATTTTTTATAATAAAAAAATCGGACCAGATAAAGCCCGGGTCGATGTCAGGTTGGCCCCGGCCCGACAAATGTTCGGATTGAAATTTTCCCGGACTCGGGCCAAAAAATTTCTTGTCGAGCTCGGATCGGGTTTATCAAAACCCGGACCCAGCCCGATCCATTGTGACACATAGAAACTTGGGCTAGATAGGTCGTACTCATAATAATTTTTGCTTTTGGGTACCAACCATTATGATGAGAGGAGGCAGAGAGTGAGAGTAAAATGAATAAATGAACATTAAGCTTCAGCACTTCAGCTTTTAAAAATTGTGCATGTTTAAAGCAATATAAAAGAATTTGATGACCATTCTAGTTAGCTTCTCTAAGTGGGATTTCCTATTTGTTCCTCCTTGGAATGCATGTGCTTTTTCAAGTAAATACTTTTGTGGAGACTCGAAACTGTGCAGTATGCTCTACGTATTTGTTTATAGCTATATAAATTGGGGGCTCAATTCAAACCACATACCAGAACCAGATAAGTAATGAGTCTTAGGGGAAGCCAGAACTGGAAATTTGGGTATCCAAACATCTTTTGGCCTCCCTGGTAGACCCGGTCACGGTTCCGATTTCGAATCGGAACCGAACCGGAACTGTGAATGATCGGTTTGGTTGGGGTTCCACCCCAACGCAAATCGGTCAGAACCGCTGGAACCTTACGGTTCCAGTTGGAACCGTAGGGTTCCAACAGGAACCCTACTTTCCCTAACGGCTAGTAATAACAGCTAAAAAAATAAAATAGTAAATTTCTAATATATCCATAATAACGGTAATAAAATGGTTATATTTAGGGGCATATTTGGTATCAAAAAAATTCTAAAACTCTATAAATATGATTCATTTTTTCATTATTTCAACACACCAATTTCTCAGCTCTCTCAATTCCTACAATTCTCTTATTCTCAATCTCAATTAGTTATTATCATTCTCAATTTTCTTATTCTTCGTACTTATTTCTTTAAAAAAAATGGCAAGCTCATCTGAGAACATAATGTCAAATATGCCAACCGAAGAGAGCGGCCCTAGTGTCGGTGCACAATAATGGAGAAGAAAAGTTAAGGCTCGTTCCTCAGATGTTTTCAAAATTCATTTTCATTTAGACCGCCAAGACGATGATACTTCAAGAGCAATTTGCAACCATTGTGGGGTATCCTACAAATTTTCTGGTGGATATGACAATATGATCAAGCACTTGGAAAGACATCATACGGTTGAACTTGGAATTGATACGACGCAAACTCAAATAGTGAGGTACGCATCATCTAGTAGAGGTACGAGTACTATAGATTTATTTAAATATTCTGATGCAAAAAATAGAGAAGAATTTGTGAAATTAATTTGTATGACACATCTTTCTTTAAGCTTTGGTGAAAAATTCATTTTACTAATTACGTGCATAATGCTTTAAATCCTGCTGCATGTAGAATGACTCGAAAAATAACAAAATGTCATATTTTTAAATTATACAAAGTTGGTAAAATTATTTAAAATGAAATATTTAAAGAGATTAAAGGTCGTATTTCTATATGTTTTGATATTTGGAATGATCATTGGCAAACACACTCATACATGGGTGTGACTTGTCATTGGATTGATGCATCATTTACCATGCAAAAACGACTTATTGCATTTAAAGTTTTTGATGACCAATATACTGCACAAAGGTAATTTTTGCTGAATATGATTTAGTAGATAAAATTTTAGCAATTGGATTTGATAATGCATCTGTAAATACTGCATCCATTAATAATTTAAAAGAAATATGTCAACCAAATTTTGGGGGGGGGGGGTCGGTTTTTTCATATTTGTTGCACATGTCATGTCCTTAACTTATGTTTTCAAGATGGTCTGAAATTATTATCACCTTTCATTGATCCTATTAAGACGACACTTAATTGTATTTGGTCATATTCTCAAATTAGGAGAGAATGAGCCAAGTTTTGTAAAATAAATGGTATTAAACCGATTAAATTTTCAAGAGATGTTCCAACACGTTGGAATTCAACTTATTTTCTTTTATGTCAAGCATTACAATACAAAGATGCATTATGTAGTTTTTTTCTCAACTTGTTCAAAATATCACACTTTTTCATAGTCAATGAGATATTTGTGAAATTTTTTTAGATATTTTAAAAGTTTTTAATGATGCTACTTTAATTTTTAGCGGTGTTTATTATCCTACAACACATTTATTTCTTCTTGAAAGTTTGAATATTGTTGGTACTCTGGATGAACATGTTGAAAGTAACGATCCTAATGATTTTGTTTTGTTCGAAGCCATTACTACTATGAAGGTAAAATGATTGAATTATTTTACAGAAATT
>SKCR01046578.1:0-50103 GCA_019454045.1 Zanthoxylum bungeanum
TGTGGCCTATCATGGACTACCGTGGATTATCATGGACTATGTGGACTCCGTGGATTATCATGGACTACCGTGACACCCTAGGTATGGGGTTTAGCACCCCAAGAATGGCACGTCATAAAATTTAGTTCAGAGCGACAAGCAAATCGGGTGACAGCTGGGGAGCCAGGTAAGTTAAAATGCATTGCACGTACATTGATAGGATTGTCACTGTTACACATGGCACAAGTCCCATCAAAGTGGGGGTGACTGTAGGCATTGTATTTTTGCATGTGAGTCCCTATGATGAGTCTCATTTGGAGGCACTAACTTTTTAGTCGAGGAAGTCGCGAGAAACGGTCGTCGGAAGGGAATCGGTATTTCGTTAAATTTTATCCGCTTGTTTAGCTCCAAGCTCACTCGTTGGACATCCGTTTTAAAGCACCTTTGGCCTAAAAAATCCCAGAACCATTTAACCTTGGCCCAAACCCACTCACCAAACAAACACAACACCTAGCCCACCACACTTGGCCCACACGCCCAAGGCCCTCAAAATACAACCCAATTAAATGAAATATTAATTAAATAATATACCAAATTAAATAAAATAATTAATTAAGTCATATACGAAATTAAATAAAATATTAAATCATATACCAAATCAAATAAAACATTAAATAAAATCATGTCTAATTAAAATCAATCAACAAAATATTATTCCTAATTAAAAATATTGTATTCCTAACTTAACAAATATCATGCCTAAACAACACAAATTAAATGTATTGACTTCCTAAATTGAACTAATTTTGTCCCCCCTCAATCTTAGGATTTCCTTGTTTGACATTAAATCAAATCCCCCTTAAATGCAAAATCTATTTCATTGTCAAGCAAGGAGTAGCCCTACCCCCTTTGCCTATAAAAAACCAACCTCTCCAAACCCTTGCATCCTCTCACTCACACGCATACAGTAAGAAAAAAGTCTATTGATTCACGCATACAGCAAGCAAATATTTCTCTTCTCCTCCTACACCCTTAGCCGAAAATCACAGCACCATAAACCCCTCCATTGCCGAAAATATTACAACCTGAAACACCACCGAAACAGCCCCCTATACAGCAGCACATATCACCGAAAAACAGCCCATATACAGCAGCACACACCACCGAAACAGCCCCCTATACAGCATTCTTATTGACCAAAAACCAGCCCCTATACAGCTGCCCCATTGACCGAAAAACAGCCCCTATATAGTAGCACACATCACCGAAAAATAGCCCTTATACAACAACCCCATATCACTGAAAATACCTTAAACAAATAACCCATAAATCACCTAAACCAGTGACTAAAAAAACTGCACTTTTAATCCCTAAAATAATAATTAAAAAACTGCACTTAAAGCCTTTAAAAACACCCAAAACAGTAGCCTAAAACACCAAAAATAGTGACCAAGATACATCAAAAGTATAGCAGCAAAACAGCAGCGAAACGAAGCAAAAATAGTAGCTTGACCAGCGAAACAGAGAGGAAAAATGCAAACCAGTGAACCAGAAAAGTTGCGGAGCATTCACCCTTCTGATCACCGTGAAACGCGAGTCCAAGAGTCGACGAAAAAGGTTAGACCTGAGGGTATTCTTTCACATTCGTTTTTCAGATGTATTTTTATTATTTATTGAGTTTCGTTTGCATGATTATTGCGGAGTGAAGCATGTTGTGGCCTTTGAATAGATAGAAAATGCATGAATTGTAAAATAATGTATGTTGTGGCCCTTGAATAAAATGAAAAATGTGCGCCTCTCGTGGTATATAGGATGGAAACCCGGACATAAATTTCATAGCCGATTCCGAATGGACGGTAGTATGATCTGTACTCGGGATACAATTCCACGTACAACTTGGAAAAAGGCCCACGCATGTGTTCGTGTCAATTCTAGATATCATTTCTGCATCACATCACGACATTTCTATTATTGCATATAGTTGTCTCTTTTTACCTTATGCATTTGTATTACATCTTTAGTTATCTATTTCCATTATGCGCTTAATTGTTTTTCCTTAATATGCATGCTTGTATGAATGTTATTTGTTTGCGCTTCTGTGTCTACCAATGTGAAATTGTATGCTTTCCGTATGTCAATTTATCTTTATGCATGAATTCAGACATATATTATATGCAAGTAGGTTGTATGAAAATTTGGACATAGATTGTATGCAAATAGGTAGTATACAAATATGCATGCGAACATAGGAGTAAATTATCCTTGGAAATATGTTGCTTAGGCTTGGTTAGATTATTGCATAAATCATTTTATTACGAGTGGCATAAGTAAGGGACCATTCCGAACCCAACGGTTTGAGGTCTTCCCTTGCGAGGGGTGAGTGCGGCCTTAAATCTTTGTCCCGGTTCACACCGAGTGGCGACTACATTATTTCTCCGGTTTAGTCCCCCGTGGGCTACTCCGTACTCCCAACCGGGCCACGAGCCCGGGATAGCATGTGTCGCCCAGTTTCTGTGTTCCCACAAATACATATTTGGATGTGTATATGATACCGTGGATTGGTACTAGACCAAGTGGGAGAAATTGTTAGGTTTGGTGCTCGGAGTGCCAATCCGGATCGTATTTATGTCCGATTCATGAATACGAACAATTCATTTTTCCATAATATTACTTATTTATGGCAGTACTACTTGTTTTTAAATATATATTCGATTTAATTATGATTACATTGAAACTAAATATGATTTAGTGATATGTATATATTAGATAAAGACCCGATAATATATTTTGTAGAACGCAGTTACAAAGTAGTTTGTAATTGACATTGGGAAGTGTCACTACTATAAGTATATTATCAAATAAAGTTCCTAGTCAAGATTTACTAACACGGGTCGGTTAGTAAAATCCGCTGAGACTGGTACATGTCATATATCGAGACTTGGAAAGGTTAGCTTTGGCATAAAGGTGTATATAATCAGACTTAATATAGATACCTTGCCCCAGAATTCCTTAGCCAATTAAGAAGAATCACCAGAGAAAACTAACCTGATGTAACGTCCTAAATATTAGAACTATCAGTTGACAGTAAGAGTACTTGGAGAGGTTAGCTATAAGTTATCAAGTCCTAAACCCAGAGATAGTTGTATATGTGAGGAAGTTTATAAATAAAGGAGGTTTAGTAAGGTGGAAAATGAGAGGGTCAAATAGTTGATTAAGATATGGTAATAAATGTTAAAATAAGGTATATCTTGTAAAGTCATTTAAGTAGAATAGCTGAAGAACCCGAAGTATACACAAGTCGAAAGAAAGTGAAAGTTATTGGTTATAATATAATAGTATTATTGGGATACTGTAAACATGAAGAGTAACAAAAGTTCCTAAGGATATTTAGAAGTTATTATTGTCCAGCACATATGCTGAAGAATAATACTACTAAGTTAGATCCACGTTCTCTGGTGTTCCTATTTATAGGAGAACTATATGAAGGAGTTCAAACCTCGAAGTAAAGTGTTACTGAATGAGTTACTTATTGGTTCGACCAGCACACCATCGTCAACAATAGTTGACATAAACATAGGACTTTTGACATCTGAGCATCAGATGCAAGTTTTTCAGAATGATTTACCACCTAAACACAATGGGAGGGTTGTACGACAACCTGATCACTATTGTAACATTTGGTGACCCCGATGACTTGTATGTTACCAGAGGCTGACGACTATTACATTTTCGGAGGTATAATATATGTTATAAATCATGTTCGAGCAAGAAAGTGCTCATAAACTGACATTTTGGGACATTCGGTAAATTCCTTGAAATTCCAATGAGGAATTAGCTTACGTCCCGTTCCGAACAACCCTTAGTGATCAGGCTGTAACATTTTCATATGATCTCTGATTTTTATGAACTTTATATCGTCGAAAAGCTAAGATTGAGACCTACAACTTCCATATTGAAGCATTTTCCAAATTCGAACATAAACGAGTCAAAAATATAGTTAAAAAATCTGGATGAATAGTACTTAAGGATGAATCTAGAGAATTCTCCTATTCTCTCAATTTTCCAGCACTTTTTATTTTAAACTTTTACAATTAGCCATCTAGCCCCTATAATATGAAATGGGTACTATTCCCTAATCCCAAAAATTGAGAAGAGAATAAGAAAACGTAAGAAGAAAATGGAAGAAGAAGAATAAGAAGGGAAAAAGAATGAAGAGGAAGGAAAGAACAAGAAACAAAGGCAAATACTTATGCATTGAGTAAAGAATGAGAGTAGCAACCATGGAAAACTTGGAAGATGAAGGAAATCAAAAGAAAATAGATAAGGTCAACTTGACCCAAAACTTCAATTGTGAAATTTTAAGAATTTGATGCCATGTTAGAGTAATTGGCATGCAAGTGGATGCATTTAAGTGGTTAGCAACCAAAGAAATATATGGTATGATGAAATATCCAAAATTGGAAATCCTAAGTATTGGGCAAAAAACAAAAATGATAAGATTAAAGAGTTGCTTGATGATAAGATGATGGTATAGAATGCGTGAAATTGAAGTTTAGAGAGATGGATTGTGTATTGGTTTTGGTATGAAAATGTTGGTGATACTCTTGAATAAACTAGATGAGGAGAAGCAAGTGTTGGAAAACCTTAAAAAAAGTGCCTTAGGGGTCAATGTCTCGACGCGTACTGGAAAATTTAGGCAAATTTGCTTCGGAATCGTCAGTGTCGTGATTCTCAAGGAGTTGCGTCGTGATACGCACTAGGTATTTTCACATGTTCATTTCTAGAATTGTGAGCGTCGCGACGTGAGATCAGAATTTTCCCAAGATAATTTTAATTCATTCCAGTTCCACCCTAGCATGTTAGAGGCCACCTTATAGGTCTTGTATCAACCCGTATACATACATTACATCATGATATATGTATGATATGCCTTGAAGCGATATCAAGTACTTGGATAATAGACTTAGCTTAATTCTGTAATACCCTCCTCTATTCCTTTTTAATCATAATTATAAATTATGAATTATCGCATGAACCATAAATTTCTTCGGCAAATGGAAGCTATGCAAGCAGGACTCTAAACCAGTGAGTGGACCTTTCTTTTCAAAGTTGATTTTATTTATTGTTTGACTCAAGACTTACTTTTGAGCATTTTAGGGTGGTAGCCAGATTTTATTTCAGTTGTTTTAAGAAAGAGCATGTTTATAAAAGATAAGCTTTATTAAATGATGAGTTTCTGAAAGAATGATTTTAGAACTTGAGTTTTATGTTTTCGAGGCATGGGAGAAAAACTCATCTCAGTATGTAACTTGACTCATATATTGAATTGACAATGAGCACATGTGCACATGTAGAGGACTGGGGGGACGGCGATATGTAAGGCCCCCGGATCTATTTCAAGACTAGGGATAACAAATGACTCTATATCCTAGATTTAGAGCATGGAGGTGTTGAGTTTCAATCAAGTCCCAAGGATCACAAACATGCATAAAAACGAGTTGAATACACAAATAAGGAGGTGCGGAATAAACTCACATTGATCGGTTGGATGCTACAAAGATGGACCAAATTCGCACTTCATGTTTCTGCCTCCATCAAGCTCGGTTTTTGACTCATGTGAACTGCAGTGGACTGAACGGTGGGGGCTGTTTTGATGTTCCAAAATCGGCCATGCAAGACTCCATTGAAGCTCCAAGCTTCAAGCTTTCCAAGCTCACAAATTCGTTTCCCTATCACCTATGCATAACCCAAGGTGTGCTAGCACTTCTTCATCTTCCTTGCTTCTCTTCTTCATTCGGTCATACCAAATATTTTGAGAAGAAATCGGCAGTGAGCCGTGAGAGGGAGAAGAGAGAAAAGAGAGGGAAAATGGTTCACCTTGAAACCGTAAATGAGAGAGAGAGTAGTTGTGTAAATAAAATGTAATTTTGGTTTATATATTTTCCAAAAATAAAATAAACCATATACAACTTTTCAATTTTCCAAAATACCAAAAGTCAAAAGTAAAAGTTTATTAATGCTTTTTCAACAACCATATCACTTCTACTTTTTACTTTAAGTCACATCACATCACTTTAATAAAGTGACATGTTATCAAGTCACATCACTCAAAGTGACAATTGATTTGACGCATGATGTGACTAACGATTTGACGCTTGATGTGACTTGCGTGCCGCGCTCGAATTCGAAATGCGAATGCGCTCGCAATCACTCTCGGGCTCGGGTTCGCTAATTCCAAATTAACGAATTTTCGTCGCGTCGTAATTAAATGATTACGCCTAGCGAATTCACTATTCACGTCGCTAACGAATTAATTCTAAATTAATTCATTCGCCCGAATTAAAATCTAATTTTAATTCCGAGTCGAAATCCAATTTCTAATAATATATCAAATATATTATTTTATCGATTAATTCCAAATTAATCGTTCTCTCTCTTTAATTAATATTTTATCCCAGATAAAATATCTCCGCAATTAATCCCAGATTAATTTTCTCTCTCTTCTAATTAATCCTAGATTAATTAAAGTGCGAGTTATACATCATCGGTGAATCTTCAGGAAGCGACCCATGAGATCTCCGGATATGTTGGCAGTAAATACGGTCGTCGGATTATCCGAACACGTAAGTACCTCGTACTACGTTTATACCGATTTACAAGACAAGGTTGGCTTCTAGCAAAGCGCCATGCCTACCCAATTCTCCAGAAATATTCTTACAGGAATATATAGATCTGTATCAAGCGTAGTATACCGTAGTATTGTGTATATCGGCCCAGTATCGGATAGTCACGTGCTAGGGCTGGGGCTGGATAAGTGTCTGCCCCGTCCGAAGCACATGTCGGATGTCTGGTAACTAGTCTCTATAATCGGATATGCATGACCTAGTCATAACATCCCGATGGTTGCGCAACACTCAAGAGCACTAGTACCGTATCCTGCGTGACATCATCTCCAATATGACTGGAGTGATACTTCTGTCTTGACATCACACCCAATACACTACGACTCTTTGAAAAACCCAGAAGTGGTGTACGCTGAACCGGTTAAAGCCCTGTACCACCAAGAACAAAGTCTAGCGATTATCGTAAGTATTAGCGATGTAAGTCTCAGGTTAAGACCATACACACCTACCCTGATTTCGGCCTCCCATAGACACATAGTCATAATACCAATGGGATTCCGAGGGGCCTATCCAGAGCGAAGCTGTTTCCCGTACCATCGGTGAAACACAACCTCCTATCGCACTTGCATAAGTATCCAATACTTATATATATGAGAACTATGTCGTTGTGCCCTCACAACGCGCACAAGTGCAATACTAGCCTATTCCGCATTATCGATGTCCAGTCTCGATAATACTCCGGCTAGGGATATTTAATGATTAATCCTTCGGGGATTGATACTGTCTCATATCATCTCAATCCAGGAACTAATCATATGGACCTCTCTTCATTTATACATTTATGGTGATCTAATCACAAATGATGAGAGTGCAATTTCCTTGTCACATAGTTAATTTGTACAACAACACCGTGATCTGTACAAATAGTGACGCTATGGGTCATATTATCCAACAATCTCCCACTTGGCACATAGCCAGTCACTCGAGTGTCTAACACCCGAACTATGTACGGTTCGCTCAAATTGCTGAGGAAAGGTTTTCGTCAGCGGATTTGTTTAATTATCGTCTAACGCGATTTACACGATCATCACATCGCCACGATGTATGATCCGAACGAATCAGATGATATAGAAGTATATATCTGGATCGTCGATGAGACCTTTAATTCCTTAGCCTGTGCTGACGCCTAGCTCAGCTGCTAAAAGAACTATATCTAATTTAATTAGATTTATTATCGATCCAAATGGCTTATATTGCTGCCTCAGCTGCAGCAATAATCCGCATTTGTTGTTAATTCAGCAACAGTTATCTTGCTCGGAATATTTCCAGCTCACTGTCCCGTTATTCAAACTTTATAGTACCGTAGTATTTACCGGTTTGGAAACTTGCAGCAGTGATCCTAGTCACTTCAAGTTCTCCTACTCCATAATTTAAGACATCATCTTTAGTTCTCTAAGATACTAATAGATGTCCTTAACTTCAATCCAATGACTATCACTTGGATTGACCTGATCGTGACTCCATATGCTCGAAGCGTATGAGACACCCTATCAAGTACATTTTAAATGTACAATTTCCAGAGAATGTTAACACAACTCCAAATCTATCCCAGTAGATCTTTATTCCTCGAATAAAGGTTGTTACTCCCCAGAACTCTATGGAGAATTTCTATTGAAAGCCAAGCTTTCATCAATTGCTGTATGGGAATTTCACTGTCAGTGCGCTCCCCCACTAACCTCCTTATATACACAAGAATTATTTCGTTTTGAGTCAAATCATAAACCATTATGATTATTTCAAAACGACAGTTCCAAGAACCTTATGCTTGCATTAATCCAAACATGGATCGAATAACCCGTAAACCTCGTTTGTTTGTTATACAAAATCGTCAGAATGTTATAAACATTCTCCAAAAGGTTTCCTTTTCAGGAAAGCGATTTTGATCTATAACTGACACATTTCATAAATGAAATACGCAGTTATCAACAAGCATCTTCAAAATGGATTTAACATGGCAACAGGTAAAAGGTTGAACCGTTATTAACACAATGTTGATAACGATACCTTTCCGTGAAAAGCCCAGCTCTGTACGTTGGTATGTTGCCTTCCATGTATGTCTTCCCTGAAGACGTTTAATGTACCATAGGCACAATGCCTTGTGGTACAACAACTAGTATCCAAAATAGTTGTTAAACATGGAATCTATTCCGGACTCATGGCACTTTGCCATAATAGGGAGTCGATACCTTGTATCACTTCCTCAAAACGTAGTCGGCGGATATACCTTCATAAGATTGACATCTTTATAAGGTTCGATCAGAAACCCATACCCTAGGTTGTTTTCTGACTCTATCCGATCTACGAGTGTCTTGTGTATTTGAAGATTAATGGTATAGATTCATCATAGATGAACTATTTGTGTTCCATTAAGGACTTCGTGCCTTGAACAGTATTACTCCGATTTTCATCGAGTATCACTATCCTCCCACTGACCACTGCATATCGGTATTCCTCTCAGGAAAAACCGCATGGTGAGCAACAATCACATTGTTCTCATGTGAGATTTACAAGTACTATACTTAAGGTTTCCCTTAGGATAACCTATATAGGCACGTTCCAATTTGGGTCTTTCAGTTTGGTATCATCCAAACGTTATGCCTGGCATACCCAAATTACTAGAAATGAGAAACTCGGTTTCTTTCCCGTTCATATCTAATATGTAATCTGTCAAACAGATTATTATGGAACTTTATTCTAAATAAGTTATTGCACTGTTAAACTTATCCGTTGAAGGAAATGGTAGCTCAGAGCGACTCATGATTAGCCTTATCATGTCTAACATGATTCGGTTAATCCGTTCGGACACACCGTCACTTTGACGTGTTCCAGGAGGAGTCCTCATTTGAAAGAATACTATACTCTTTCAAGTATATAAGAAACTTATTGCTTAATTATTTTCCATTACGGTCTTACCGTGACGGTATAATACTATAGCCGATCTGTTTGTCTATTTCGTGTCGAAACTCTAAAAGTTTCTGATTTGTGTTCTTTAAAAGAAACACATAACCATAACGTGATGCCACATCCGTTAAGGTCACGAAATATTCATGTTCACATCTAGCCTAACTAGATATGGGCCCACTTACTTCACCATGAATAGGGCTAACAGATCGGTGGTACTTACACTATTACCTAGTGAACAGTGTTTTAGGTACTTTACCTAACAAACTAGATTTGTAGACTTTATTTGAATAGTCAAATCAGTCCTGGTATCCACTCTTCAAAAGTGTGGATATACGAGTCTTGTATAATTGTGTCCCAGACAACAATGCCACAAATAAGTCTCTATTGATCAAATCAATTTGAGCTATTTATTTGTCATTTTAGATGTTTGAGATTTTGTTTATATTCAAAATATAAATTATGTTATTTACATCTAATGTATTTATCTCAGTATCATCTTTATATAATAAAACACTTAGTGTTCTATAATATAAAGGTTTTATCCGTAACGGATTAAACACTGATATAGAGATAGTGTCTCTAGTCAAACTAGTTACATTATAACAGTTCCTAATTTAAGTATATACCCAAAGGGTAGATCCTAAACTTAGGTATCTACGGTCGAAACAGCGAATTTCGTCCCGTTTCCGATTCGCAGAGCATCTCAGCTTGACGTTAGTATCCTGCTCAAAGCAGATTCTGAACATCAATACATATATTTTATGTACCACACTAAGTATTTAAAATCTAATTTCAATACTAGCTGTGAACATAACTAAGACAAACATTTTCAAAGTAAGAGCCTTGCCCTTTCTTTATTCCTTCGTGTCTTCCATATCCAAATGGTAGTCACTTTGGGATATGTCAATTATCTTTTCAATATTTCACAAACCTTTGGCCAAGCCTTGGGTTTCGGAATATCGAAACGATATGCACCTCGTGCTACATGCCCAATTGCAAACTTTGACTTTATCTCCTCTAGAATAGTCAATTAATTCTCCAAGAATTATAAATTGCAATTTTAATACTTCTTAAATCTAAAATTAGATTTATGACAAGTATATTAAATTAAGCACTAAAGTCATCATCACATAAATCTTCCAAAGATTTTATGCTTTACTTATTTTTCTTAATTTTGGGCGTAAGGTGTAATAAGTTATTTTATCAAATAAAGTAACCTATTATTTATTCCCATTTGAAAATTAAATTATTTAAAATATTTTAATCCCAGATTATATTTTAAATGTCCAACTTTTCAATTTTATCTTGATTACAATAGTCCAACTATTTAATCAACGATTAGTGGTACTATATATTTATAATGATTAAAATAGTCCAACTATATAATCAAATAATCCAAATTAATTAACCTCAATTACATTGATTACTATAATCCAATTATAAAATCAACTGTAAACTGAAATTAATTAATTCAAATATATTGATTAATATAATCCAATTATATATAATCAAGTATAATACAGTCCAACTGTTTATTAAAACAACAATTTAAATATTAGTCCAACTAACATTTAATCTAACGACGAAATAATTTAAATGAGCGCGTATGGCGAGTAATTGAACGAGTATTGCAAATTCAATTCTTGCCTCCACTATCTTTCGTCGAGCCTCTAACCCTCTGTCGAGTACTCGGGAAACTGTGTTTCCTAGTGGGCTAGGATCCCGTTAAATATCACACAATCTTGACTTTGGCCAACAAATTGTATGATAATTAACTAGGTAGATCTCGAAGATCAATTGGATCTCATCCAACTCCTAGATCCAGTAGGTGGACATCCAAGTCCCAAACATATATCTTATATATGCCTATACATCGAATGTATACCCTAACCTTTTTCCTCTGAATCAACTAGGCCTTGGCTTTGGCACAACAAACCTAGTGATCCCAGTCAAGCGCGGACCCATTGACATGGAAGCTTCGTAATCAATGTCAATGGACAAGAAGTGGTCTTGACTTTGGCCAACAAACCACAACTTGGACACGACACCGATATGGAACAAAGCTTCGTGATTAAAACACATCTTCGACGGACAAGGGCTTGACTTTGGCCAACAACCCCTGCCAATCTCGGATCTTGAGTAAAAATCACTCAATGGAAGGAAAATAAACGCTTGATATTTAACGAGGGTTTTTCGCGTGCAAATTGGCTACCAATTTATTATCTTTGTTAATGTCTCATCATCATACACCCTTAACATGCATTCTAAAGACATAATAAAGCGCATATGATAAAATAATAATGATATGCGGATGGATATTTTACACATTGATCCTAGATCAAATCTCTCACTTCTCTCTCCCGCTAGCACAAATATTTCTTCTACCCGTTACACTACACTTCTAAAGAAACCTCATTTACATGGAGGGGAATAGGTGAGAAGAGAATACAAAGAAATAGGAGATAAGGCTGGACACGCAGGTCCAATTAATAAATCAAATTTATTACAATAATTTCTAAAATTGCCCCACCCTTCTAATATCCATCCGATATACATTATTCAAACATCACAACCATGTATTCATACAAGCATGTTATCAATCAATCTAATCCAATTAATTAATCTTGATAATTAGTGATCATCCAATGTTCAAACAAAGATTTGATTTTGTTCGAGTCAAACTCGTATTGCGAACACGTACTCAAAGTACGATTTCTACGAATTAAATTAAATTACATAATTAAATCCAATTTAATACGCATTTAATTCTAATTCATTATTTAATTCCAAATTAAATATACACTTTATAAAATAAACATTTACGACTTAAATTCCAATTTAATCGTTACGGGTCTCAAAGCCCGATTAATATCCAATATTAATTAATTAAAGTCCAATGGGCTTTTAATTAATTTCTTGAGGCGTGGACTTTTGGTCAACTCGGGTCAAACCCACAACCAAAATCCAATCCGGGAGTTACCCCATAAGCCCATAAATTAATTTAGGCCCATTAGGCCCATTAAACGTTAAAGGTTCATTAGTCGCATTTGGGCCTTTTGGAAGCGGTTTTGGGCCTAATTGGATCCAACCAATTTTGGCCTAAACCAACTTTGTACAACAAAGTCCAATAAACCCAATAACAACTTCAAAAGCCCAAATCCAATTTTAAGGCCCAATAATTTAATTTCAAAATTCCAATTTTCAAATTAAATTACCTAAAGTGTATAGCATTATTAATTACCCAAATCAAAGTTTCCAAAACATCAAATTTGTCCAATTAATCATGCTTATCATCAATTAATCATATCCAACATAATTAAATCAAATCAAACCCAATTTCATGCTTCAAGTGTCTCGGCCAAAGAGGGAAATTATGCCCAAATCAAATTCAATCCAATTGAACCAAATTCAACATAAATTCAACATCCCCAAATGATTTGCAAGTCATCAAATGAACAAAAAATCAAAAAAACCAAGACATTAGGGCACTTGCCAAATTCGGCCATCACAAGCAAATTGGGGAAAAATTGTTCCAAACACTTTTCATCAAATTGATCTAATCAATCATCAATTAAACAACATTCAAGCATTAAATCATCCAATTTCATTAAACATGCTCAAAATCAAGTTTACCCAAATTTGTCATGCCCAAAATTTAGGGAAAAATGGATCCAACCAAATTTCATGAAATTGATTATGCACAACATCAATTCAACCTCATTCAAGCATACTATACTAAACAATTTAATCATTTGATGCTCAAATTGAGTTTACCCAAATTAAAGTTTTGGCCAACATTAAGCAAATTGGGGAAAATCAATCCAATCAATTTTTCTTCAAATTTATTACATATAACTCTAATTTAATCATATACAATCATTCTTAAACAAACAATTTGTTAAAATCATGCTTAAATCAAAAAGACCCAAATTTTGCTCAAGAACCCTAATTCGTTTTATGCAACCAATAGCTCAAGATACCATTGTTGAGTTTCAATCAAGTCCCAAGGATCACAAACATGCATAAAAATGAGTTGAATACACAAATAAGGAGGTGCGGAATAAACTCACATTGATCGGTTGGATGCTACAAAGATGGACCAAATTCGCACTTCATGTTTCTGCCTCCATCAAGCTCGGTATTTGACTCCTGTGAACTGCAGTGGACTGAACGGTGGGGGCTGTTTTGATGCTCCAAAATCGGCCATGCAAGACTCCATTGAAGCTCCAAGCTTCAAGCTTTCCAAGCTCACAAATTCGTTTCCCTATCACCTATGCATAACCCAAGGTGTGCTAGCACTTCTTCATCTTCCTTGCTTCTCTTCTTCATTCGGTCATACCAAATATTTTGAGAAGAAATCGGCAGTGAGCCGTGAGAGGGAGAAGAGAGAAAAGAGAGGGAAAATGGTTTCACCTTGAAACCGTAAATGAGAGAGAGAGTAGTTGTGTAAAGAAAAATGTAATTTTGGTTTATATATTTTCCAAAAATAAAATAAACCATATACAACTTTTCAATTTTCCAAAATACCAAAAGTCAAAAGTAAAAGTTTATTAATGCTTTTTCCAACAACCATATCACTTCTACTTTTTACTTTAAGTCACATCATATCACTTTAATAAAGTGACATGTTGTCAAGTCACATCACTCAAAGTGACAATTGATTTGACGCATGATGTGACTAACGATTTGACGCTTGATGTGACTTACGTGCCGCGCTCGAATTCGAAATGCGAATGCGCTCGCAATCACTCTCAGGCTCGGGTTCGCTAATTCCAAATTAACGAATTTTCGTCGCGTCGTAATTAAATGATTACGCCTAGCGAATTCACTATTCACGACGCTAACGAATTAATTCTAAATTAATTCGTTCGCCCGAATTAAAATCTAATTTTAATTCCGCGTCGAAAGCCAATTTCTAATAATATATCAAATATATTATTTTATCGATTAATTCCAAATTAATCGTTCTCTCTCTTTAATAATATTTTATCCCAGATAAAATATCTCCGCAATTAATCCCAGATTAATTTTCTCTCTCTTCTAATTAATCCTAGATTAATTAAAGTGCGAGTTATACATCATCGGTGAATCTTCAGGAAGCGACCCATGAGATCTCCGGATATGTTGGCAGTAAATACGGTCGTCGGATTATCCGAACACGTAAGTACCTCGTACTACGTTTATACCGATTTACAAGACAAGGTTGGCTTCTAGCAAAGCGCCATGCCTACCCAATTCTCCAGAAATATTCTTACAGGAATATATAGATCTGTATCAAGCGTAGTATACCGTAGTATTGTGTATATCGGCCCAGTATCGGATAGTCACGTTCTAGGGCTGGGCTGGATAAGTGTCTGCCCCGTCCGAAGCACATGTCGGATGTCTGGTAACTAGTCTCTATAATCGGATATGCATGACCTAGTCATAACATCCCGATGGTTGCGCAACACTCAAGAGCACTAGTACCATATCCTGCGTGACATCATCTCCAATATGACTGGAGTGATACTTCCGTCTTGACATCACACCCAATACACTACGACTCTCTGAAAAACCCAGAAGTGGTGTACGCTGAACCGGTTAAAGCCCTGTACCACCAAGACCAAAGTCTATCGATTATCGTAAGTATTAGCGATGTAAGTCTCAGGTTAATACCATACACACCTACCCTGATTTCGGCCTCCCATAGACATAGTCATAATACCAATGGGATTCCGAGGGGTCTATCCAGAGTGAAGCTGTTTCCCGTACCATCGGTGAAACACAACCTCCTATCGCACTTGCATAAGTATCCAATACTTATATATATGAGAACTATGCCGTTGTGCCCTCACAACGCGCACAAGTGCAATACTAGCCTATTCCGCATTATCGATGTCCAGTCTTGATAATACTCCAGCTAGGGATATTTAATGATTAATCCTTCGGGGATTGATACTGTCTCATATCATCTCAATCCAGGAACTAATCATATGGACCTCTCTTCATTTATACATTTATGGTGATCTAATCACAAATGATGAGAGTGCAATTTCCTTGTCACATAGTTAATTTGTACAACAACACCGTGATCTGTACAAATAGTGACGCTATGGGTCATATTATCCAACAGGAGGATTGTATAGATCCGCACCCCCAATTCTTGTTTAGTGGCTTGGGGGACGACGATACGTAACACCCTAAGACCACTAGTTTTAGGGATAGACAGTGGCATGCTTTGAGGGACGACGACACGTAATGCCCTAATGATATGGATTTTCACTCCTGGATCTAGTTGGGCGTATGGGGACTGTGATAAAAAAACATAGCTTTATATTAAAAGTTAATATATTGTTTTTATTAAATATATGATATTTAAACACATTTTATTTAATTATATTAGATATAATTAAACGAAAGGTTAAGTTAGTAATTTCTAAATTTTAGGTTTTAGAAACCTTAGATTCAATTTAGAAGTTACAATTTTTAATAGGCATTTAACCTTTTGTTTTGAAATATATTTTCCATTAAGGAAATTAAATATTGATGTTACAATTTTTTTTGATTACACACAAGAGTTAGCCGAAATTCCTATGGAGGGGAGGAGAATGATTTCTTAATTTTGGAAATTAATAACCGTAAGTATAAAAGAAAATTTGATTTTTCTTTTTGACTACTCTCTCATTCTCTAATCCTAGCCTCCATGTTCTTCTTCTCCAAATCCTCCCAAGTTGTTGAGAAAACAAAAAGAAGAACAAAAGAAAAAATATAAAACAACAAAAGTTGTTATGTGACATTAATCTCTAAATAGTTTAGGGATTGATTTTATGAGTCTAGCCCACACAAGTTTCCGTTGGTAATGAGTTATAGCCCGGAAGACTTTGTGGTGTTGAACCAAAAATCATTATTTCCATCTTATATTACACACGGCAGTGAGGTGGATATTTGCCCACTGCCGAGGACTTGTTTATGGATTCGGGGCTCGATTTGATTTTGTTTTAATTAAGTTTTTTTGGGAAACACAAAGAGTTATTTTAGGCCTATTACGGGGCTGTTTTCAAGTGTAAAAACAGAACACAGCCATTGTCCACAAATTTCAGGGGCTGTTTCGGTAGTTCTAATGAGTGGTAAATAGATCACTATTTCCCACTCATTTTACTTAATATTTTGTATAGTTTCTTGAGTTTTGGTAAATAGTTACTTAATATTTTAATGTTTTTTGTGTTATTCTGTAGATAAATAAAGTTTCTGGACTCTCTGGAGGTGATTCGGTGCCAAAACAGTGAAAAACGAAAAAAAATGGCAAAACTGTCATTTGCACCGTTGGACAATTATGACCCATAGTGTCACTATTTGTAAAAGACATTGTGGTTTTTGTACAAATTAACTATGTGACAATGGAAATGGCATTTTTTTCATTTTGTAATTAGATTACTTGTATATATAAATGATAAAAGTCCTTATGATTAGTTCCAGATTATAAAATATGAGACAATATCAATCCACAAAGGTTTAATCATTAAATATCCCTTGTCGTAGTATTATTGAGACTGGACATTGATAATGCAGAATAGACTAGTATTGTACTTGTGCATGTTATGGAAGCGTAATATCATAGTTCTCATATATTTAAGTATTTGATACTTATGCAAGTGTGATAGAAGGTTGTGTTTACCGATGGTACGGAAACAGCTTCACTCTGGATAGACCCCACGGAATCCCATTGGTAGTATGACTATGTGTCTATGGGAATTCGATTCAGGGTAGGTGTATTTGGTCTTAACCTGAGACTTGCATCGCTAGTACTTGTGACAATCAATACGCTTTAGTTTTGGTCGTCCCGGACTTTAACATGTGTCCGTTGTAGTGTCGACATGCCACAGGGTCTCTAAGCATGATTCATGTGTGAATAAAAATCAAAAATAAGTTGCGGAGGACTTACATTGATCGGTTGAGTTCAAAAACTTCCATGGATGTTGAAGCTTCCAAGCTCTTGGGTAAGTATTCCTATCACCATTATTTGACTCCCATAAGTGCTAGCTAGAAAAAATGGAACAAATTTTATCTCCCAAAGGGGAAACAAATTTGTTCAAGAGAGAGAGAAGAAATCGACAGTCTTTAAAAGACAGAGAAGCCAATTGCTCTTGATTCTTTCGGCCAAGCTGAAAGAGAAATCTGTGGCCTATTCGGCCTATGTGGATTTTGAAGGCCATTCGGCCTAAGTGAAAAAGAGGAAGAGAATTGGCCAATCCAATCGGCCAATACCCTGTTTTTGAAAAGTCAAAAAATGGCTTCTTTTAATTACAGAGGAATTTTTTCTTTTTCATTCATCCTTCTACAAAGAGAATGAAGATCGTGGCCCACCAGAGAGAGAGATTGCTTTTGATCATTCATATATATATGCCAAAAAAAATTGAAGTTAATGGCATTAAAATGAAAAAACAAAAAAGGCAAATGTCAGAGGAAATTTATTATACAATCGGCCAAGCAACCTTTTAAAGGCCATTCGGCCAAAATCAAATAAAGGCCAATTCGGCCATCGCCCAATGAGGGAGAGATAGATTAATTTCTAAAATAAAATATGTTGAGTGTTTTTCAAATTTCCATCAAAATCCATCACTCATGTCAATCACCAAAAATGACTAATGATGTAAGTGAAGTGGGCCCACTTTAAATTCAAAATTCAAGTGGGTTGCTCAACACACATTGGGCTTGGATTCTTTTAATCCGATTAAACGAATTTTCATCGCGGTATAATTAAATACAATTTAATTAAATAATAATACCCAGTAAAATTATTACGTAAATCGCTCGCGAATTAATTCCAAATTAATTCGTTCGCTAAAATTAAAATCCAATTTAATTCCCATTGAAATCTGATTTCAATTAATATATCTAATATATTATTTTTAGCCCAATTAAATAAATTAAATAGTAAAATCTAATTTAACTATTAAATTTATTTTACCGATTAATTCCAAATTAATCGCGTTCTCTCATCTCGACGAATTAATCCCAGATAATTCTCGACGCAATTAATCCCAGATTAATTCTTTCTATGATAATTAATCCCAGATTAATTCTTACCGTACTTAATCCCATATTAATTTTCTCTCTCAATTATCCCATATTAATATTCTCTCTCTATTAATCTCATATTAATTCTCTCTCTTAATTAATCCCAGATTAATATTGTTCGAGTCAAACATCATCGGTGAATCTTGGGATGCGACCCAAGAGATCCATGGATATGTTGGCAGTAAATTCGGTCATCGGACTATCTGAATACGTGTGTACCCAGTACCACGTAGTTACCAATTTACAAGACATGGTTGGCTTCTATCAAAGCACCGTGCCTACCCAATTCTCCAGAAATATTCTTCTACGAAATATATGATCTTTGTAAGGTGTAGTATACGTAGTATTGCGTATTACGATCCAGTATCAGATGTCACATGCTAGGCTTGGGGCTAGAGTTGTGTCTGCCCCGTACGAAGCATATATCGGATCACTAGCAACTAGTCTCTTTATGATCGGAAAGTCATGACCTAGTCATACCTCCCCGATGGCTATAGCACTTAGAGTACCAGTTCTGTATCCCTGTATGATCATCATCTCCATATGACTGAAGTGATACTTCTGTCTTGACATCACACCCAATACACTAGGATTCTCAATATACCCAGAAGAGGCGTACACAGAACCTGTTAAAGCCCTGGACGACCAAAACCAAAGTATATTGATTATCGCAAGTATTAGTGATGCAAGTCTCAAGTTAAGACCAAATACACCTACCCTGATTCGGATTCCTATAGACACATAGTCATACTACCAATGAGATTCTGAGGGGTCTATCCAGAGCGAAGCTGTTTCCGTACCATCAGTAAACAGAACCTCCTATTACACTTGCATGAGTATCCAATACCCAAATATATGAGAACTATGTTGTTACGCTTCCATAACACGCACAAGTGTAATACTAGCCTATTCCGCATTATCGATGTCCAATCTCGATAATACTACGACTAGGGATATTTAATGATTAAACCTTTGTGGATTAATATTGTCTCATATCTTATTAATCCGGAATTAATTATAAGGACTTTTATCATTTATATATCCAGGTAATCCAATTACAAATGATAAAAAAGCAATTTCCTTTGTCACATAGTTAATTTGTACAACAACGCCATGTTCTGTAAAAATAGTGATGTTATGGGTCATAATTAACCAACAATCTCCCTTTTGGCCTATAGCCAATCACTCAAGTGTCTAACACTTGAACGATGTACGGGTCGCTCAAATTTCTGCTGAGAAATGGCTTTCGTCAGCAGATTTATAAGGTTATCATCTGATGTGATTATTCGATCATCACATCGCCACTATGTATGATCTCACGAATCAGATGAAATAGTTGAAGTACATACTTGGATCATTGATGAGACCGTGGTTCCTTATGTTGGTTTCTATTAAGGTCCTAAGATCAATTATAAGCATGAATCAAGTGCGAATACACATCGAAGGAGTTGCGGAATACTTACATCGAGCGGTTGAGCAACGCGGAGAGGCGAACAAAACTTTTTTTTCTGCTCCTCACTGGTTCGGCAGTGAGCTGAAACAACTCACTGTTTTGGCCTTCGTTTTGGTCCTTCGTCAAGTTCCAAGCTTCGTCGAACGGTTCTCGGCTCATTGGTAGACTTCCCTAACACCTTCACAAGTCTCGTAAGTGTGCTAGCACTTGTGATTTTGCCACAAAATCACACTTCAGGCTCCCCACACTGCTCGACATTTTGAAGAAGACAGTGAGCAGTTTTTGCCCCTTGGGCGTGAGATGAGAGAGATGAGAGGAAGAGAGAAATTGTTGAATTCTTGGTTTTTGTGTATAAAATCCACTTATATATTTTCCAAAAATAATAAAATGATTTACCACAATTTTGGCTTTACAAAAGTCAAACAATAAAGCCACACCAACCTCCATCAACTCACATCAATCCATCAATCATGAATAGTGACTTGCGTCAATCACTCAAAGTGAAAGACATCCATCACTTGATTGACGAATGATGTGACGCTAGTTGTGACTAGCGATTTGATGTTTGATTTGACTTACGTGCCGCAGTCGAATTCGAAATAGGAATGAGCTCGCAAACAATCCAGGGCTCAGGTTCGCTAATTCCAAATTAACGAATTTTCCGTTGCTTTGTAATTAAATGATTACGCCTAGTGAAATCACTATTCACATCGCTAACGAATTAATTCTAAATTAATTCGCTCGTCCGAATTAAAATCTAATTTTAATTATGCGTCGAAATCCAATTTCGTTTAATATATCGAATATATTAATTTCTCGATTAATCTCTCTCTTTAAATTGATATTTTATCCCAGATAAAATATCTCCGCAATTAATCCTAGATTAATTTTCTCTCCCTTCTAATTAATCCCAGATTAATTTAGAGTGCGAGTCATACGTCATCGGTGAATCTTTGGGAAGCGACCAACGAGATCCCCGGATATGTTGGCAGTAAATTCGGTCGTCGGACTATCCGAACACGTAAGTACCAAGTACACGTTATACCGATTTACAAGACAAGGTTGGCCTCTAGCAAAGCGCCATGCCTTCCCAATTCTCCATAAATATCCTCACAGGAATAAAGGATCTGTATCAGACGTAGTATATGTAGTATTACGTATTTCTGTCCAGTATTGGATGATCACGTGCTAGGCCTGGGGCTGGAATTGTGTCTGCCCCGTACGAAGCACATGTCGGTTGTCTGGTGACTAGTCTCTATAATCGGATAAACATGACCTTGTCATTTTATCCCGATAGCTGCAGCATTTAAGAGAACCAGTCCCGTATCCTACGTGACCATCATCT
Organism: Zanthoxylum bungeanum; assembly: GCA_019454045.1. Lineage (NCBI taxonomy): Eukaryota > Viridiplantae > Streptophyta > Magnoliopsida > Sapindales > Rutaceae > Zanthoxylum > Zanthoxylum bungeanum. The sequence goes on from SKCR01046578.1 coordinate 21,422, forward strand.
CCATATAACTGGAGTGACACTTCCGTCTTGACATCACACCCAACACACTACGATTCTCAATATACCCAGTATTGGCATACAAAGAACCTATTAAAACCCTAGAAAACCTCAACCAAAGTATATTGATTTTCACAAGTATTAGCGGTGTAAGTCTCGGATTAAGACCAAATACACCTACCCTGATTTCGGACTTCCATAGACACATAGTCATACTACCAATGGAATTCCGAGGGGGTCTATCCAGAGCGAAGCTGTTTCCCTTACCATCGGTAAAACACAACCTCCTATTACACTTGCATGAGTATCCTACACCCAAATATATGAGAACTATGTCGTTGTGCCCTCACAACACGCACAAATGTAATACTAGTCTTTTACGTATTTATCGATGTCCAATCTCGACAATGCTCTTACTAGGGATATTTAATGATTTATCTTTCGTGGACTGATACTGTCTCATATCATTCTCTATCCAGGAACAAATTATAGGGACCTCTTATCATTTATACATCTAAGTGATCTAATCACAAATGATAAGAGAGCAATCTCCTTTGTCACATAGTTAATTTGTACAACAACACATTGATCTGTACAAATATGGGTCACAATTGTCCAACAATCTCCCACTTGGCCTATAGCCAGTCACTCGAGTGCTTGACACTCGAACTATGTACGGTTGTCTCAAACTGCTGAGAAAACGCTTTCGTCAGCGGATTTGCATGATTATCGTCTGATGTGATTTATACGATCATCACATCGTCACGATTTATACAATCTCCCATTTGGGTATTTTTGATTTGAGCATGATTTGATCAAATTGTTTTTTTAGTATGCTTATATATTGTTAACTTAAAGTTATGCATGATCAATTTGATGAAAAATTAATTGGATTAATTTTCCCAAAATACATTAGCTTGGCCGAATGTACTTGAACCCTAGGTTATGGTGATTTTTTGTTTTTTTAAATCATTGGATGTGTTTAAAATCCTTTAAAATATCAGAGTGATTAATTGGATTGAAATCAAAATTAATATAAAAATCCCTCCATTGTCGTGACCAAAAGAGCATGTTAATGACTTGATTTTGTTTCAATAATATTGGACATGTATTGAATATAATAAAGCATGATTAATTGATTAAATTTATATTTTGGAAATGTTAATTTAAATAATTTATCATGACTAAACACTTTAATTAATTAAATTGTGAAATTTGGAATATTGGAATTTAATTAATTAGGCTTAATTTGGAATTGGGCTAAAATTGTTGTATTTGGGCCTGATGGGCTTGGTTGGGCCAAGTTGGTTTAGGACAATTGGATTGGATCCAAATTGGGCCTAAACCATTCCATTAAGTCCAAATATAATAAATGGGCCTTTTAAAATTTAATTGGGTCTAGTGGGCCAAAATTAATTATGCGGCAAAGGGTGATTCCTTATTGGGCTTTGGTTGCCAAAGTCTATGCCTTAATAAATTAATTGAAAGCCCATTGGACTTTAATTAAATTGACATTGGATGTTAATTGGGCTTTGAGACCCATTAAGATTATATTTAGAATCTAAGTAGTAAAGGCACATTATTAAAGTGTAATTACTTAATTTGTAATTAAATATAGAATTAGTATTGAATACAAATTAAATTGGATTTAAAATTGTAGTTCGATATAATTCAAGGATTCGTACTTTGAGTACTTATTCTTAAACGAGTTGGACTCGCGCAAATCAAATCTTTTTTTGAAAATTGGATGATCACTTAATTCAAAGATTAATTAATTGGATTAGATTGATTGAATAACATGCTTTGTGTGAATACATGGATGTGTTGTATGAATAATGTATATCGGATGGATACTAGATGGGTGAGGGCAATTTTGGAAATTGTTGTAATAAATTTAGAATTTATTAAATTGGACCTGTGTGTCCAGCCTTTATCTCTCGATTCTTTGTAATTCTCTTCTCACCAATTCCCCTCAATGTAATGAGGTTTCTTTGATGTATTATGTAATTGGGTAGAAGTTAGAATAGTGCTAGCCGGGTAGAGGAAAGTGAGTGATTTGTTCTAGGAACATTTGTGAGATATCCATCCGCATATCATTATTAATTTATTTATCGCGCCTTATTATGCTTTTAGAATGCATGTTTAAGGGTGTATGATGAGACCTAATCAAAGATAATTAATTGGTTGCCAATTACGCAAAAAACCCTCAACAAAAATTAAGCGTTTTCTTTACATTGAATGATTCATTCTCAAGATCCAAGATTGGCACTAGTTTGTTGGCCAAAGTCGAGACCTTTGTCCATCGCTGATGTGTTTGAAACATGAAGGCTTTGTTCCATATCGTATGTCTTGCCCAAGTTGTGATTTGTTGGCCAAAGTCAAGATCACTTCTTGTTCATCGACATCGATTACGAAGCTTTCAAGGTCAATGGGTCCCGCTTAACTGAAATCATTAAGCTTGTTGAGCCAAAGCCAAGGCTTAGTTGATTCAGAGGAAAAGGTTAGGAAAATATATTGGATATATTGGCATATATATTGTATATATGTTTCAGAATTGGAGGTCCACCTACCGGATCTAGGAATTGGATGAGATCCAATTGATCTTAGAGATCTACCTAGTTATTTATCATACAACTTGTTGGCCAAAGTCAAGGTTGTGTGTTATTTAACGGGATCCTAGCCCACTAGGAAACTAGGTTTCCCGAGTACTCAATAGAGGGTTAGAGGCTCGCCTAAAAATAGTGGGAGGCTAGTATTGAATTTACAATTTCATTCTAATACTTGGCTTTAAGCGCTTTCAAATTATTTCGTCAATTATATATTTATTAGTTGGATAATATTTTATTATTTTTCTTGTAACAGTTGGACTGTACCCAAATATTGTTAATTGAATAGTTTGACTATTGCAATTAAAATGACTGGAAAGATCGGGGTTAGAGACATTATCATGGGCGAAAATGTCTTTAATGGCGCGAACTTTCCTAATTGGGATATGAACCTCAGGATTGTCCTGGGGGCTGAGAGGATGCTCTATACGATAGAGAGAACCCTCAGGCCTAAGCCCGGAAATGAGCAGCCGCTTGAGCATGAACTTTGGAAGACTCATAGCGATGACAACTCAATTGCTCAATCTTTCAGGCTCGCTGCGATGACCCCTCAATTTCGTCGCCAAAACAAGGGATTGGATCCCTATACTATGATGGCAAAATTGAAGGACCTTCATCGATCTAACCTTAGATCACAAAGGTATGAATTGCAGAAGAAGCTCTTTCGCTCACAAATGTCAGAGGGTATATCTGTTGAGCACCATGTGTCACAGATGATTGCTGACATTGAACAGCTGGGTCAACTAGGCATAACCTTTGAGGCTGAGACTTCTATAGATTTGATCTTGCAGTCTCTTCCTGACAGTTGTAGCGGTTTCATCTTTAACTATAATATGATGAACCAATACCATACTCTTGGAGAGCTGATGGCAATGCTACGTGAAGCAGAAAAAGATCTGATTAACGGAAAAAAAATGGAGGCGTACTTCGCTTCAACATCTCAGTCTCCCAAGGCTTGGTCGAAGGCAACTATGGAGGTGTAAAGAAGAAGAAGAAGAAGAATAAGAAGGGCAAGGCCAAATCATCAAAGTCTTCTGGGAAGGCTAAGGACAAATCCCAAGAAGTATGCCTGCAATGTGGCAAACAGGGTCACTAGAAGTGTGACTGCCATGAGTATAAAGCGCACATGAAGGAAATCAAAGCAGGCAAGGCACCGGCTTCAGGTATGTTTGTTATAGAAATAAACATGTCTACTTCTAGTTTTAAAAATTGGATTTTTGATTCTGGTTGTGGTACTCATCTACGTACTGATGTGCAGGATCTGCGGATTAACAGGAGACTGGCCTCATGAGAGATTGACCTCCGCATCGGAAATGGGACTCGAGTCACCGTTTTGGCCGTTGGGACTTATATTTCCCTCGGGGCATGTACTTAATCTTTTAGACTATTATTATGTACCTAGTTTGACTAGGAATATTTTATCTGTATTTTATTGGCCCAATGTGGCTATACTTTTATTTTTAGAAACACTGGGTGTTTTATGTATAAAAATGATACGGAAATATGCAGTACTGATGTGGATAATGGTCTTTATATTTTGAATATAAATCAATCTCAAACATATAATGTAACAAACAAAAGGCTTAAACTAAGTACAAAGATGAAACTTATATGTGGCATTGTCGTCTGGGACACATTAACAAGACTCGCATATCCACACTTTCGAAGAGTGGGTATTTTGACGGATTTGATCCAAATTCATATGACGTCTGCTAATCTTGTTTATTGGGCAAAATGCCTAAAACACCTTTTAGCGGTAAAGGTGCACGTGCCACCGAACTGTTAGCCTTTGTTTATAGTGACGTATGTGGGCCCATATCTAGCTAGGCTAGAGGTGGATATGAATACTTTTTAACTTTTACGGATGATGCATCGTGTTAGGGTTATGTGTATCTTATGAGACACAAGTCGGAAACCTTTGAGAAATTCAAAGAATTTCGACACGAAGTTGAAAAATAGACCGGCAAAAGTATTAAAACATTACGGTCGGAACGTGGTGGAGAATACTTGAGCAATGAGTTTCTTGATTACTTGAAAGAGTATGATATTCTTTCACAATTGACTCCTCCCGTAACACCACAATTGAACGGTGAGTCCGAACGGAGAAACCAAACTTTGTTGGACATGGTAAGGTCGATGTTGAGTCACACAGAGCTACCTATTTCCTTATGGGGATATGCAATGAACAGTGAAATACTTATTTTGAATAAGGTTTCGTCAAAGTCTGTTCAACAGACTCCGTATGAGATATGGACAGGAAAGAACCCGGGTTTCTCATTCCTGAAGATTTGGGGTTGCTGGGCATACGTCAAATGTTTGGAAGGTACCAAACTAGAACCCAATCGGATAAATGCATATTTCTAGGATATCCTTGGGAAACCAAAGGATATTATTCTGTTACCCACAAGAGAACAAATTATTTGTTGCTCTACATGTGGTTTTCCTTGAGAAGGAATTCCTAAATACAGTGGTTAACGGAAGGAAGTATAACTCGATGAAAATCGGAGTGATACTGTTCCTGGAACAGAATCCTTAACGGAACATGAACATTCATCAGGGATGAGACTGTACCACCATCTTCAAATACACAAGAACCATGTAGATCGGAGAGAGTCAGAAAAACCTGAGAGGTATGGTTTTTGATCTCAACTTATGTAGATATTAATCTTATTGAGGAAGACGAACCGGCTACGTATGAAGAAGCAATACAAGGTATCGAGTCCGGTTTATGGCAAGATGCCATGAAGTCCAAAATGCATTCCATGTAACACCAACCAAGTTTGGACAGTAGTTGATGCACCAGAAGGCGTAAAGCCTATTGGTTGCAAATGGCTCTTCAAGAAGAAGACCGACATGGATGGCAACATACAAACGTACAAAGTTAGGCTTGTAGCGAAGGGGTATCGTCAACGACATGGTATCGATTATGATGAACTTTTTCACTTGTTGCCATGATTAAATCCATTCGGATTGTGCTTGCTATTGCTGCATATTTCGATTACAAGATATGGCAGATGTACGTCAAAACCGCTTTCCTTAACAGAAACCTTTTGGAGGATGTTTATATGCAACAGCCTGACGGTTTTGTCGTACCTAAACATGCAGACAAGGTTTGCAAGTTAAATCGATCCATTTATGGATTGAAGCAAGCATCGCGTTCTTGGAACCAATGTTTTGATGAGATCATAAAAGAATATGATTTCGTTCAAAACGAGGATGATCCTTGTGTATATAAGAAGGTTAGTGGGAGTGCACTGACATTCATTGTCCTTTACATTGATGATGTATTGCTAATAGGCAATGACATTCCCATACTACAATCGGTGAAAGCTTGGCTTTCATTAAAATTCTCCATGAAGGATCTGGGAGAAGCAGCCTTTATTCTAGGAATAAAGATCTATCGGATAGATCTAGATAGATCTAGAAAGCTGCTTGGACTCTCCCAGAGCACGTACATTGACAAAGTGTTGAAGAGATTCAACATGGAACAGTCTAAGAGGGGACTGTTGCCAGTGTCACATGGTGTCACTATATCTAAGGAAATGTGTCCTAAAACTCAATATGAGAGAGACAACATTAGTCGAATCTCGTTCGCTTCGGCAGTCGGATCGATCATGTATGCCATGATATGTACGCGACCTGATGTCTCATATGCTTTGAGCATTTGTATTCAATATCAGGCCGATCCAGGTGATGGTCACTGGATGGCGATTAAGAACATCATTTAGTATATTGGACGAACTAAAGATGCTTTCTTAATCTATGGAGATGGAGAACTTGAGGTAGCTGGGTATACCGATGCAAGTTTCCAAACCGATAAAGACGACTGTAAGTCGCAATCTGGGTACATATTTTGTTTGAACAACGGAGCAGTAAGCTGGAAATCTTCCAAGCAAGAGACTGTTGCCGATTCAACAATAGAAGCGGAGTATATTGCTGTAGCTGAAGTAGCAAAAAAAGAGTTTGGATCCATAAATTCCTAATTGGATAAGGAGTAGTTTCGTTAGCAGCTGAGCCCGTTCAATTGTATTGTGACAATAACGGGTCTATAGCGCAGGCTAAGGAACCGCGATCTCATCAACGATCCAAGCATGTTCTTCGACGTTTCCATCTGATTTGTGAGATCATACATTGTGGTGATGTGAATATCGAGAAGGTCGCATCAGAGGACAACATTGCAGATCCGCTGACGAAAGCTATTCCTCAGCAAAAGTTTGAGCGACATGTACATAGTCCAAGTGTTAGATGCTTGAGTGACTGGCTATAGGCCAAGTGGGAGATTGTTTGACAATTATGACCCATAGAGTCACTATTTGTAAAAGACATTGTGGTTTTTGTACAAATTAACTATGTGACAATGGAAATTGTATTTTATCATTTTGTAATTAGATTACTTGTATATATAAATGATAAAAGTCCTTATGATTAGTTCCGGATTATAAGATTGAGACAATATCAATCCAACAGGTTTTAATCATTAAATATCCCTAGTCGTAGTATTATCGAGACTGGACATCGATAATGCAGAATAGACTAGTATTGCACTTGTGAGTGTTATGGAAGCGTAACAACATAGTTCTCATATATTTAAGTATTGGATACTTTTGCAAGTGTGATAGGATGTTGTGTTTACCGATGGTACGGAAACAGCTTCGCTCTGGATAGACCTCGCATAATCCCATTGGTAGTATGATTATGTGTCTATGGGAATCCGCTTCAGGGTAGGTGTATTTGGTCTTAACCTGAGACTTGCATCACTAGAGCTTGCGACAATCAATACGCTTTGGTTTTGGTCGTCTGGGACTTTAACAGGTTTTGTGTACGCCTCTTTTGGGTTTTTTAAGAATCGTAGTGTATTAGGTGTGATGTCAAGACGGAAGTATCACTTTAGTCATATGGAGATGATAATCACGCAGGGATACATAACTAGTTCTCTATTATGTTGCAACTATCGGGATAATATGACAAGGTCATGATTATCCGATTATAGAGACTAGTTGCTTGTGATCCGATATATGCTTCGTACGAGGCATACACTATTCCAGCCCCAGGCCTTGCTTGTGACATCTGATACTAGATCGTAATACGCAATACTATGTATACTACGCCTGTTAAAGATTATATATTCCTTAAAGAATATTTCTGGAGAATTGGGAAGGCACGGCGCTTTGCTAGAAGCCAACCATGTCTCGTAAATCGGTAAGAACATGGTACGAGGTACGCACGTGTTCGGATAGTCCGATGGCCGGATTTACTGCCAACATATCCAGGGATCTCATGGGTCACTTCCCGAAGATTCACCGATGACGTATGACTCGAACATAATTAATCTGAGATTAGTTAGATGAGAGAGAAAATTAATCTAGGATTAATTACGGTGAGAATTTATCTGGGATAAAATTCAAATAAAAGTGATAGAGAACGATTAATTAGGAATTAATCGATTAAATAATATATTCGATATATTATATGAAATTAGATTTCATAACGGAATTAAAATTGGATTTTAATTCGGGCAAACAAATTAATTTAGAATTAATTCGTGAGCGACTTTGATAGTAATTTTGCTTGCCATAATTATTTAATTAAATTTGATTTAATTACGTCGCAACGGAAAATTCGTTACTTAGGAATTAACGAACTCGAGCCCGGAATGTGTTTGCGGGCCCACTCGGGTGTTGAATTCAAGTGGGGCCTACAAGTCACATCACAAGTCACATCACTTATCTTCTCATCATTTTTTGGTGATGGAAGTAAGTAATGATTTTTTGGTGACTTACCAAACACTCAACCTTTTGATGGTGATAGACTTATACCTAAACTTGATTTTGGTATATGGCTTTTAGATTTTAGAAATCAAAAACAAGTCAACTCATTTTTTCACTCTTCTCCCTCTCTTCTCCATTCATGCCACTATCCATTTCTTGGACTAAGGCTTGACCGAAACTCACCAAGGAACAAAGGAAGAATTGTTGCAATTTTTCAAAGTGCTAGCACACAAAGATTCATACTTAGGTGATATGGAAACCTTTCCTATTGAGTTTGGAATCTCAAATCACTCAATCTTGGAGCTCCACCTCATTAAATAAAGCTTGGAGACTTTCAAATAGAGCAAAGTTTTGTTATCACCACATCCTACAACCGATCGTTGTAAGTATAATTCCGCTAAACTTCCTTTTCGTATTCACATTATTTCATGCTTGAAATGATCTTGGTTAGACCTTAGAAACCCAACATGCACGTCGCGACGCGCACCGCTAACGTGCGCCTGAGTCTGATAATGTGCGCTAAGACACATGGACCAATCAGAGGAGTTTTGCTAAAATTTGCCAGTTGTAAACGTGCGCCGGATCTGCTAACGTACGCCTGCCACATGTCAACATCATAGCAAATCCGCTAACGTGCGCCGTGCCACATGTCATCATCACATGCTTCCGACAATCGCCATCACCACGTGTCGTCTACGTGTCATCCATGTGTCAGCCATGTGGCATCCACATCAGTCACATGCCGAGTCAGCTTGCCATGTGTCAGCCACGTCATCATCAGCCAATCATCTTATGGCACGTGTCACCATCACATGCTACCGAAAATTGACATCACCACGTCAGCACCACGTCAGCATAATTATTGAGTAATCATTCAGCCGTGCCATGTGTCACCATCTCTGTAAGCCGCGTGCCACATTTCCTTCATCATCGGCGCGTCACGATGCAAGAACAAACTCACGCGTCGCAATGCGCGTAGCTAATTTTTGCCTATAAATAGAAGGCTGAATTTCAGATTTGAATTCATAATTTTCTCTGTGTAATTCCTTAAGAATACTAATTTCTTGTTTGTTTATTTACAACTTTCAGTAATTAATTTTCGCATTTGCACTTTCTTTTCTTTACTTTTCAGTCTTTACTTTCTGCAATTTAGTTTTACGCACATTACTTTTCTTTCTTTACTTTTTCAGTTTTTACTTTTTAGTAATGAGGAGGTAACTCCCCCTCCTGTGGTAAAAGGTAAATCTTTTATTACTAATATTTAGATTAATCTCCCTTAATTATAATATATAAACTATTTAAAACCTAACTTAATGAGGATACGCTTTATTGGTCGGTTGGTAATTATTGAAATTTGTTTTAACCTGACTAAGCTTGGATATCGCCTATATGGCAGGTTGGTAATTAATTATAAATTTGACTTAATCAGGTTACCGCCTATATGGCTGGTTGGGAAAATCACGCAAAGTTAATTTATTATAATAAGGGAGATATCTAAAATAGTAGTGATAAAAGTGGATCATTTTACTCCAGCATTTTCTTTTATTGTACTTTTACCTTTTTATTTTCCAGCATTTTATTTTTCAGCATTTACTTTTTAGTATTTACTTTCAGCATTTACTTTCCAACAATTTACTTTATGTCTTTTATTTTATTTAAGATATGTGTCGTAACTAAGTTCGTTATATGTGTTGTGATGAATTCCAATATCACCGGTTTATAATGGGTTATTTTATAGTTTGGGCTATTTAAATGTTTATTTATTATTTCTTAAGCTTAATGCTTCTTGTTAACTGGCCATTAATAATATTGATTTGTAAACTTAAAATAAACTTGACAAAGGAATTTTTGGTTTCAACCTTAGACTTAATAGCCAACGATCTTCCTTGAGGATATATAACCTTTTAATAGATTTCCTTACAGGATAGACATATACCTGTCAGACGGGGGTAACCATAGTTGGAACTTAATCTTAATGAATTCAGGTAATTTGGTTGACATAGACATATGGTTTAATTGGGTTACACTAGGTATTTTCAACCGACCATCGACATAGGCTTTTGCAGAATTTCATGTTCCAGGTTAGTAAACCAATATATTACATAAACCTAAAATAACCACTTTATCTTTTAAAAGAAATTGGAATGATTCACAACCCTGGATAGTTTATTAATATTGAATTTTCTTCAATCTACTTTCGCGCTATTTCTTTTACTTGTTTTAAATTAAAGTCACCACCCAATCAAACAATCAATCCATTAGATACTCGTAAAAATTTGGCTTCATAAATTAATAGTTTAGGTTTTAAGACCTCGTGGGATCGATATTTTTTATACTACTTGAATGATACGTGCGCTTGCGTTATACGCGTGTGATTGCACCGGTCAAGTTTTTAGCGCCGTTGCTGGGGACTTATTTATCTTTCACTATTAGTTTTAGAGTTGGATACGTTACTTATATCTAATTTCTTTTTACTTATTATTTATGTTTTCTTCTGTTTCAAGTTCTCAGACACTACATTAGATGAACCAGAAGCTTTGAAATCCGACCGCTTGACCCAAAAATTGAAAGAACCATCAGATAGTTGAGAAGGGAAAGGCGAGAAGGCCAAAAAGCATTAATCAACTTGGAACCTGAACCTTTGGAAGTTGCACCACCAATTCCCATTCGAGACAGAACCATTCCGGTGGTTGACGGCTTCATTTCTTGTATTGTACTTCCTCCTTTACCAGCAAATTCATGTGACATCAAAACATGCATTCAGATGATTCAGTAGTCAGTTCATTTTGGGGGGAATGCAACTGAAGATCCTAATGCCCACATCAGCAACTTCCTGGAAGTTTGCGGCACTTTCAATTACAACCGAGCAGTTGAAGAAGCAATGAGACTGCATGTTTTCCCATATTCCTTGAAAGACAGAGCTAAAGCTTGGCTATATTCACTACCAGCAGGTTCCATCACAACTTGGAATACTCTAGCCACGAAATTCCTTGCAAAGTACTTTCCACCAGCTAGAACTGTAAAGCTGAGGAATGACATCACATCCTTTATGCAACATTACTCAGAATCCCTTTGGGAAGATTGGGAAAGCTACAAGGATTTGCTCAGAAAATTTCCTCTTCATGAGATTGCAAAGTGGCTACAAGTCCAAACCTTCTATGAAGCTGTTGCTGGAGGAGCTTTATTGGCAAAATGAGAAGATCGGGCTTGGGACCTAATTGAAGAAATGGCCAACAACAATTCTTTGTGTCCAACAAAAAGAAGCATGAATCAGCGAATCGCTGGAATTTATAAAGTTGGAGCCAACACTGCAGTGAATGCCAAGCTTGATATGATTTGCAAAAATCTAGAAACTCTTAACATGAAGGTTAATGCTGCATCCACAAGTTCACCATATAGAGGGGGAGGCATGGTGCTTTGCTAGAAACCAACCATGTCTTGTAAATCGGTTAAAATGTAGTACTAGGTACGTACGTGTTCGGATAGTCTAACGATCGGATTTATTGCCAACATATCCAGGGATCTCATGGGTCGCTTCCCGAAGATTCACCGATGACGTATGACTCGCATATAATTAATCTGGGATTAATTAGAAGAGAGAGAAAATTAATCTAGGATTAATTGCGGAGATATTTTATTTGGGATAAAATACTATTTAAAGAGAGATAGCGATTAATTTGGAATTAATCGATAAATTAATATATTCGATATATTAAGCGAAATTGGATTTCGACGCGGAATTAAAATTAGATTTTAATTCGGGCGAACGAGTTAATTTAGAATTGATTCGCTAGCGACGTGAATAGTAATTTTGCTAGGCATAATTATTTAATTAAATTTGATTTAATTACGTCACAGCGGAAAATTCGTAAATTGAGAATTAGCGAAACCGAGCCCGGGAGTGTTTGCGGGCCCACTCGCATTTTGAATCAAGTGGGGCCCACAAGTCACATCACGCGTCACATCATTAGTCATTCTTGTGATGGAAGTCACATCAACTTTGAGTGATGTGATGCTTGTCACTTTTGTGATTGATGGGAGTTGTTGGAAGACTTTAAAGCCTTGTACCACTTTTTGGAAAAGTGTAAGTTGTATTTGATTTTTGAAATCAAAACCACACAACACACCTTTTCTCCCTCTCCCCTCCTCACGGCATTGTGCCATTTCTTTCTCAAATTCTCTCTTTTGCCGAGAACAACAAGGAAGAACAAGGAAATTTTGTGGCAAAATTTCCAAAGCTAGCACTTAATGCAGTCATTCAAAAGTGATAGGGAAACCAACTATTGAGCATGGAATCATTCACAAAGCTTGGAGCTTGAAGATCCACACACCAAGGGGTTGACCGAAACACAAGGAGCACAAAAGGGGCTTGGCCGAGAATCATCCATGGAGGGAAATTTTAGTGTTCATCGCATCCAAAAGCCGATCAAAGTGAGTATTTCCGCTACTTTACTTTGATGTATTCGCACATTTCATATTCTTAATTGATCTTGGTTTGACCTAGAAAACCCAACAATGGTATCAGAGCGGTTATTAAGCATGAAATTGGAATTATGGTAAAATTTGGGTAAAATTGATTTGAGCATGATTTGATAAAATTGATTGATTGAGTATGCTTGAATGATGATAACTTAGAGTGATTAAATTTTCCCCACATTTTTAGCTTGGCCGAAAGTTAAGTATGCCCTAAAGTCATGGTAATTTTATTTTTGATCATTGGATGGGTTGAAAGACATGGGATAAATTGATTTAGGATTTAATTGGATTGAAATCGAAATCGATTTTAAAAATCCATAAATGTCGTGACCTAGTAAGCATGTAATGAATTGATTTTTGATTCAATAATGTTGGACATGTGTTGATGATGATTAGCATGATTAATTATGTTAATTGGTATTTTGGAAATGTTAATTTGACTAATTAATTATGGCTAATGCACTTTAATTAATTAAATCGAGAAATTTGGAATTTTAGAATTTAATTAGTTGGGCTAAATTTGGAATTGGGCTTGAAATGTTGTATTTGGGCTTAATGGGCTTGGTTGGGCCAAGTTTGGTTTAGGTTAATTGTTTGGATCCAATTGGGCCTAAAACCATTTCCATAAAGTCCAAATATAATAAAATGGGCCTTTAAAATTTTAATTGGGCCTAATGGGCCTAAATTGATTTTTGGAAAAAGGGTGATTCCTTATTGGGCTTTGGTTGCCAAAGTCCATGCCTTATAAATTAATTGAAAGCACATTGGACTTTAATTAAATTGACATTGGATGTTAATTGGGCTTTGAGACCCTAAAGATTAGATTTAGAATCTAAGTCGCAAAGGCTCATTAATAAAGTGTAATTATTTAATTTGGAATTAAATAAAGAATAAATATTAAACACAAATTAAATTGGATTTAATGTTGTAGTTTGATATAATTCGAGAATTCGTACTTTGAGTAATTATTCTTAAAAACGAGTTGGACTCGCGCAAATCAAATCATTGTTTGAACATTGGATGGTCATTAATTTCAGATTAATTAATTGGATTAGATTGATTGATAACATGCTTTGTGTGAATACATGGATGTGATGTATGAATAATGTATATCAGATGGATATTAGATGGGTGAGGGCAATTTTGGAAATTATTGTAATAAATTTAGAATTTATTAAATTGGACTTGCGTGTCCAGCCTATTACCTCTTGACTCTTTGTATTTCTCTTCTCACCTAGTCCCCTCAATGTAAATGAGGTTTCTTTAGAAGTGTTATGTAATTGGGTAGAAGTAAGATTTGTGCTAGCGGGAGAGAGGAAAGGGAGAGATTTGTTCTAGGAACAAGTTGTTTTAAATATCCATCTGAATATCATTTTTAATTTATTTATCGCGCCTTATTATGTTTTTAGAATGCATGCTTAAGGGTGTATGATGAGACCTAATCAAAGATAATTAATTGTTTGCCAATTACGCAAAAAACCCTCAACAAATATTAAGCGTTTTTCCTTCCATTGAATGATTCATTCTCAAGATCCAAGATTGGCACTGGTTTATTGGCCAAAGTCAATACCTTTGTCCATCGCGGATGTGTTTGAATCATGAAGGCTTTGTTCCATATCGCATGCCTTGTCCAAGTTGTGATTTGTTGGCCAAAGTCAAGATTACTTCTTATCCATCGACATCGATTACGAAGCTTTCCAAGGTCAATGGGTCCCGCTTAACTGGAATCATTAAGTTTGTTGTGCCAAAGCCAAGGCTTAGTTGATTCAGAGGAAAAAGGTTAGGGAATATATTGGATATATTGGCATATATTAGATATATGTTTCGGATTTGGATGTCCACCAAATGGATCTAGGAATTGGATGAGATCCAATTGATCTTAGAGATCTACCTAGTTAAATATCATACAGCTTGTTGGCCAAAGTCAAGGTTGTGTGTTATTTAACGGGATCATAGCCCACTAGGAAACAAGGTTCCCCGAGTACTCAAAAGAAGGTTAGAGGCTCGCCGAAAAATAGTTGGAGGCAAGTATTAAATTTGCAATTTCGTTTAGATACTTGACAATACGCGCTTATTTCATTTTTCGTCATTAATTAATAAATATATTAGTTGGACTAATATTTAATTATTGTTTTAATTAAACAGTTGGACTGTATTCAAACTACTTCAATTTATAGTTGATTATATAATTGGATTATAGTAATCAATATATTTGAATTTAGCCAATAAAATTATAGTTGATTATATAGTTAGACTATAGTAATCATTATATTAATAGTACCTGAAATCGTTGATTAGATAGTTAGACTATACCAATCAAGATAACTGAAAGATTAGCGTTTGAAACATAAACATGGGTAAGAATGTCTTTAAACGGCTTTAATTTTCAGATTGGGAATAAAACCTCAGGATAGTCCTGGGAACTGAGAAGTATTCTATTTGATAGAGAAACATCTCGGGCCTAAGCCCAGAGTTGAGCAAATAAGTAGAACATGATCTTTGGAAGATTCATATAATGATAACTTTAGTGCTCAATCCTTTATACTTGATGTAATGGCACTTTAATTCCATCGTCAGAATTAAGGATTAGATCTTTGTACCATGATGTTGAAATTAAAGATCTTCATAGATCCATTCTTAGATCCTAGAAGTATAAGTTGCATAACAAGCTCTTTAGCTCGTATATGTCAGAGGGTACATCTGTCGAGCACTAGGTGTCGCAGATGATTGCTGACATCGATCAGCTAGATTAGCTGGGCATTACCTACGTGGCCGAGACTACCAAAGATTTGATCTTATAGTTGATGAGTGGTAAATCTATCACTATTTCCCACTCATTTAACCTAATATTTTGTATAGTTTCTTGAGTTTTGTGAATATTTTGATGTGTTTTGTGTTATTTTGTAGATAAATTAAGTTTCAGGATATTCTGGAGGTGATTTTGACCAAAACAGTGAAAATTGGAAAAATGGGCATTTTGGTAATTTGGGCGCGTCGCGACGCGTAAGCCCTTGGCGTCGCGACGTCTAACGTGCACCAAGTCATGCTAATGTGCGCC
This sequence comes from Zanthoxylum bungeanum, assembly GCA_019454045.1. Classification (NCBI taxonomy): domain Eukaryota; kingdom Viridiplantae; phylum Streptophyta; class Magnoliopsida; order Sapindales; family Rutaceae; genus Zanthoxylum; species Zanthoxylum bungeanum. The sequence goes on from SKCR01046578.1 coordinate 37,327, forward strand.
GGGTCAACGGGTCAGAATTTGAGAAGTTTGACTTTGCTAACATGCGCCGTGCCACGTGTCACCATCACAGAGGATCCGCTAACAAGCGCTGGGACACGTGTCACAAGCCTATGGTGCCGACACTCCGCGTGACACGTGTCATCATCTCATTGGACCGATTCATCGGTGAATCTTCTTCTGCAACGTGTCATCTTCTCATTGAACCGAATCTACCGCGTGCCACGTGTTGAATTCTTATTGGGCCGATGAAATCCGCGTCAACAGTCAAAGTCAAACCGCGTGGACCAAGTCAACATAGCCAGCGTCGCGACACAAGAAGGAATTTGGCGTCGCGACGCCAGACACAAAATTTGCCTATAAATTGAGCTCGAGATTTCAGTTTTTGATGTACCATTCTCTCTCATTTCTTTGATGTAAATAGGGAGTTTCTCTCTCTAGTTTCTTTTAATTTAAGTTTTGTAATTAATTTTTAATTACATTCTGTAATAGTAATTACTTTTTATAATAGTAATAGTAATTTATCTTGTTTTTACTGTTTCAGTTTTACTATTCAACCATGATGAGGTAACTTCTCGTTGCTAAGGTGAAAGGTAATTCTTTTACTGTTACTATTTAGATTAATCTCCCTTAAATATAATATATTTACTACTTAAAATTTGACTTAATAAGGATACCGTCATATTGGTCGGTTGGCTATTAAATTTAAATTGGTTTAAACCTGACTAATCAAGGATACCGCCTATATGGCTGGTTGGTAATTAAATTTTCTTACTGCCTATATGGCAGGTTCATGGACAAATCATACCGCCTTTATGGCTGGTCGGACTTAATTGAATTAATCAGGTTACCGCCTATATGGCTGGTTGGTAATATTATCACAAGTTTATATATTATTTTATGGGAGATATCTAAAATAGTAAATAGTAAAAGTAATTCATTTTACCTTAGCATTTTATTTTATTGTAATTTACTTTTCAGTATTTACTTTACCGCATTTACTATTTCGCATTTTTACTTTATGGCTTTTACTTTTAGTTTTACTAGCCCTAGCCATGTGTCATAACTAAGTTGTTATCTAGGGTTGTGATGAATTTCAATATCACCGGTTTATAAGGGTAAATTATCGTTTGGGTAATATAAAGATTTATTTATTGAGTCTTAATCTTAATGCTTTTTATTAACTGGCCACTAATAAAATTGACTAGGTAAACTTAAAATGAACTAGACATAGGGATTTTAAGTTTAAGACCTTAGACTCAATAGCCCACGATCTTCCTTGAGGATAGATAACCCTTTAATAGATTTCCTTACAGTATAGGAATATACCTGTCGGACGGGGGTAGCCAAATTCGAACTTAATCTTAATGAATCTACGTAATTTGGTTGACATAGACATAAGGTTCAATTGGATTATACTAGGTATTTGTAATTGACCATCGGAAGAGGCTTTTACATAATTTAGTGTCCCAGGTTAATAAATCAATATATTACCCAACTTTAAGATAACCACTTCATCTTTAAATAATATTGGAAAGATTCACAACCCTATATAGTTTTTAATATTGAATTTTCTTAAAACCTACTTTCGAACAATTTTATTTACTTATTTTTAAATTTAGAATCGTCACCATTTCAAATCAAGCAAACAACCTGTTAGATACTAGTAATCATTTGACCTCATAAAATTAATAGTTTAGATATTAAGTCCCCGTGGGATCGATATTTTTATACTACTTGAACAATACGTGCGCTTGCGTTATACGTGTGTGTTTACACCGGTCAAGTTTTTGGCGCCGTTGTTGGGGACTTAATAATCTTTTACTATTAGTTTAGGGGTTAGATACCTTTACTTGTATCTAATTTCTTTTTACTTATTTTTTTTTCTTGTGTTTCAGGTTCTCAGAAACTACATGAGACGAACCAGAAGCTTTGAACTCCGACCGCTTTACCCGGAAATTGAAAGAACCATCAGACAATTGAGAAAGGAAAGGCGAGAAGGTCAAGAAGCTTTAGTCAACATGGAACCTGAACCTTTGGAGGTTGCACCACCAATACCCATTCGAGACAGAACCATTCCGGTGGTTGACAGACTCATTTCCTGTATTGTACTTCCTCCCTTACCAGCAAATGCGGGTGACATAAAAACATGCATTCAGATGATTCAGCAGTCAGTTCAGTTCGGGGGGAATGCAACTGAAGATCCTAATGCCCACATCAGCAACTTCCTGGAAGTTTGCAGCACTTTCAATTACAACCGAGAAGCTGAAGAAGCAATGAGATTGCGTGTTTTCCCATAATCCTTGAAGGACAGAGCTAAAGCTTGGCTACATTCACTACCAGCAGGTTCTATCACAACTTGTTACACTTTAGGCACCAAATTTCTTGCAAAGTACTTTCCACCAGCCAGAACTGGAAAACTGAGGAATGACATCACATCCTTTGTACAACAAGACTCAGAATATCTTTACGAAGCTTGGGAAAGGTACAAAGATTTGCTCCGGAAATGTCCTCACCATGAGATTCCAAAATGGCTTCAAGTCCAAACATTCTATAATGACTTTCTGGAATAATGAGAACCACAATCGATGTTGATGCTAGAGGAGCTTTAATGGTGAAAGGAGAAGATCAAGCCTGGGAACTAATCAAAGAAATGGCTAACAACAATTCCTTGTGGCCAGCAGAAAGAAGCATGATCCAAAGAATTGCAAGAATTTATGAAAGTGGAGCCAATACAGCAGTCAACGCCAAGCTAGATCAGATATGCAAATTCATGGAGACTCTTACCACTGGATCCACAAGTTCACCATATGGAGGAGCACCAGAACCAAACCAACTTGAAGAAATAGTGAATATGTCAACAATTTCAACAGACAGGGGAACAATCCTTATTCCAACACCTACAACCCATGGTGGAAGAGTCATCCTAATTTTTCATGGAGCAACAATTCAGGCCAACAACAGAACTATCCACCACCTGGATTCCAGCAACAGAACAAAGGCCAGGAGCAGGCAAATGAACCAGGAATATCATAAGTGTTGGCTCAGTTAAAAAAGTATGATGCTATCTTTCAGAGCCAATCAGCTTCCATCAAAGCACTGGAAAATCAAATCGGACAACTGGCTAATGCTCAGAGTTACAGACCACCAGGTAATCTTCCCAGCAACATAAAACCCAATCCAAGGAACCGAGGGAATGAGCAATGTCAAGCCATTACTTTGAAAAGTGGTACTGAAATTAACAAAGATGTTGGAATCAAGGTGTCACAAGAAGAAGTTCCAAAAGAAGCAGAGCAACAGATGGAGGAAAAAGAATCAAAGGAAAAAGAACCAGAAAGAATCACTCCACCTTTTCCTCAGCGTCTTCAGAAAAACAAACTGGACGGCAGTTTGCTCGTTTCCTGGAGGTGTTCAAAAAGCTGCACATCAACATTCCATTTGCAGAAGCCTTGGAAGAAATGCCTAGTTATGTCAAATTCATGAAAGATATTATTTCACGAAAACGGAGATTGGGAGACTACGAGACAGTAGCATTAACGGAAGAATGCAGCGCCATCATTCAGAGGAAACTTCCCCCGAAGTTGAAAGATCCTGGCAGTTTCACTGTCCCATGCACCATTGGAGAACATTACATCGGTAAGGCTTTATGTGATTTAGGAGCCAGTGTTAACTTAATGCCTTTTCTATTTACAGGAAACTGCAGATTGGAGAAGCAATGCCTACCTCAGTCTCATTGCAACTTGCTGATCAAACACTCGCATTTCCAAGAGGTGTTGTTGAAGATGTGCTTGTCAAAGTCGACAAACTAATCCTCCCAGCAGATTTCATCATCCTTGACATGGAAGAAGACAAAGAAATAACAATCATTATTGGGAGACCATTCTTGGCTACAGGTAAAACTGTGATTGATGTGCAAAAAAAAGAACTGACCATGAAAGTGCAGGACCAAGAAGTGACCTTTAATGTTTTCAAAGCCATGAAATTCCCGAGCGATGAAAATGAAGAAGAATGCTTTAGAGTTGATGTTGTTGATAGTATCGTTCAGGATACAGAGCCAAATACAACAGATACACTTGAAGCTTGCATCACCAACATGACTGACAGCGAGCTAGATGCTGAAATCCTGGAATGTATCAACTACCTTGACAAACCATTCCGATTCAAAGCGACACCACCAGTTGAAATCTTGGAACTGGCAAAGAAAGATCGAATCAAGCCTTCGATTGAAGAACCACCACAGCTTGAGCTGAAGTTACTTCTGAGCCATCTCAGGTATGCATTTCTTAGAACCACTTCTGAATTACCTGTTATTATTTCTTCTTCACTAACATTGGAGCAGGAAGAAAAATTACTGAGAGTATTACGAGAGCAGAAAAGAGCCATTGACTGGACTATAGCAGACATTTGAGGCATTAGTCCATCATTCTGCATGCACAAGATTCTGATGAACGATGAGTACAAACCCACAGTGGAGCATCAACGGAGGCTCAATCCAATCATGAAGGAAGTTGTAAAGAAAGAAATAATCAAATGGTTGGATGCTGGCATCATTTAACCCATCTCAGACAACAGTTGGGTAAGTCCTATGCAGTGTGTACCGAAGAAAGGAGGAATTATTGTGGTCACCAATGAAAAGAATGAGCTGATTCCAACAAGAACGGTGACTGGATGGAGAGTATGCATGGACTACATGAAGCTGAACAAAGCCACGAGAAAAGACCATTTTTCGCTACCATTCATTGACCAGATGTTAGACAGATTGGCGGGACATGAGTTCTATTACTTTCTGGACGGATATTCAGGGTACAATCAGATTGCCATCGCCCCAGAAGATCAGGAGAAAATGACCTTTACATGTCCCTATGGTACTTTTTCTTTCCGCAGGATGCCATTTGGATTATGTAATGCCCCGCCACTTTTCAGCGTTGCATGATGGCTATATTCTCAGATATGCTGGAGCAGAGTATAGAGGTATTCATGGATGGCTTTTCTGTGTTTGGAGATTCTTTTGACCATTGCTTGCAAAATCTGGAACAAGTGTTACAAAGGTGCGAAGATACAAACCTGGTACTCAACTGGGAGAAATGTCATTTCATGGTACAGGAAGACATTGTTCTTCGACACCGGATCTCACAAAAGGGGATTGAGGTAGACAAAGCAAAGATAGAGACAATTGAAAAACTACCTCCCCCATCATCTGTAAAAGGTATTCGAAGTTTTCTTGGACATGCAGGTTTTTACATGAGATTTATCAAAGATTTTTCCAAAATTGCAAAACCTCTTTGCAATCTTCTGGAGAAGGATGTGCCTTTCAACTTCACCAAAGAATGTCAGGAAGCTTTTGAGATCTTAAAACAGAAGCTGGTTTCTGCCCCCATCATTGTAGCACTAGACTGGACCATTTCATTTGAAATGATGTGCGATGCTAGTGATTTTACTGTAGGTGCAGTTTTGGGACAACGCAAAGCAAAGATTTTCCACACCATTTATTATTCCAGCAGAACTCTGAATGAAGCTCAACTCAACTACACAACCATTGAAAAGGAGTTGCTTGCAGTTGTGTATGCTTTTGACAAATTCCGCTCCTATCTGCTGGGTCCCAAAGTTGTGGTCTAGACAGATCATTCAGCAATCAAATACTTGATCACGAAGAAAGATGTCAAACCCAGATTGATCCGTTGGATACTTCTTCTACAAGAATTTAACGTGGAAATTTGAGATAGAAAAGGGACAGAGAATCAGGTGGCAGATCATCTATCGAGGCTCGAGAATGGAGAAACAGCTGACAAAGATCTGTCAATCAAAGAAACTTTTCCAGATGAATAGCTATTTGCCATGAAACAACATGAAGTCCCTTGGTATGATGACTATGTCAACTACATTGTGTCAGGAAAATGGCCGTTGGAATGGACAACTCAGCAACAAAAGAGGTTCTTCAAAGAAGTCAAGCACTTTGTCTGGGATGAACCGTACCTGTTCAAATGTTGTGCTGATCAATTATTGAGACGGTGTGTTCCACAATAGGAAATCAATAGTGTTTTGCAGCACTGTCATTCATCACCATATGGCAGACACTTCAGCGGAAACAAAACTGCAGCCAAAGTCCTACAATCAGGTTTGTTCTGACCACTCTTTTTAAAGATGCTTATCTTTTTGCTTTTCAATGTGACAGGTGCCAGAGAACGGGAAATATTTCCAGGAGAAACGAATGACCATTGTAAAACATTCTAGAAGTGGAAATATTCGATGTGTGGGGTATATATTTCATGGGACCCTTTGTTTCATCATTCGGAAACCTGTACATCCTGGTTGCTGTAGACTACGTCTCCAAATGGGTTGAAGTAATTGCACTGCCATCCAATGATTCAAAAGTGGTGATCAAATTCCTGAAAAAGAACATTTTCACTCGGTTCGGAACACCTCGTGCAATCATCAGTGATGGTGGCTCACATTTCTGCAACAGATACTTCGATGCACTCCTATCCAAATACGGAGTTACTCACAAGGTTGCCACAGCTTACCATCCACAGTCAAATGGACAGGTTGAGGTTTCAAACAGGGAGATCAAAAGAATCCTAGAGAGAACCGTTGGATCAACAAGGAGGGACTGATCTACAAAACTAGATTATGCATTATGGGCCTACCGGACAGCTTACAAGACACCCATTGGTATGTCCCCATATCAATTGGTGTTTGGGAAAGCGTGCCATCTGCCAGTTGAGCTTGAGCACAAGGCGTACTGGGCACTGAAGAAGTTGAATTTTGATTCACAAGCTGCAGGAGAGAAAATACTTCACTTGAGGAATTTCACTTACAGGCTTATGGGAATGCCAGATTGTACAAAGAAAAGACCAAGAAATGGCATGACCGAAAAATAGTGCACAAAAAGTTGGAACCAAGGCAGCAGGTGTTGTTGTACAACTCGAGATTGAAACTTTTCCCTGGAAAGTTGAAATCTAGGTGGTCAGGTCCATTTGTGATCACTCAGGTTTTACCATAGAGCTGTTGAGTTACTGGATCCCAAACCAACAACACATTCAAGGTTAACAGTCAGCATGTCAAGCACTACTGGGGAGAATCATTTGAGCGACAAAAAGAAAGTGTCACACTTTCAGATCCAGCCTAACGATCGAGAAGTAAAGTCTAGCTGACGACTTTAAACTTAGCGCTCGCAGGGAGGCAACCCATGCAATTTTTGTATATATTGTGATTTGGTGTGATTTAATTTTTTGTGTTTAGTTTTTGCAGATTAAGACATTTCAATATGGAAGAAGCTCTCGCAAATCTTCGCAATCAATTTCCTTCTCTCTCCCCAAAATCTCTGATGAAAGTTTACAAAGCTCGCTTGGAACGGATGAGGTTACTGACAATCCATGGTGTTCCTAATGACATTCGTTGGGTAATTGAAGCACGAGTCTTATTGGCAGGTGAGTCTTCTGACTCTTTTATTTCATATCTTCCTGGTTTTGGAAGAAGCACCTATGCAAAGAAACGTAGAGCTAAGCAAATGGGTGTTTGTTACAAATGCGCACGCTGGAATTGCAATACTCGTTGTTGTTCTTTAGGAATGGTGTCTGATAATCGCGAAGACAAAATTAAATTCATTAGGAATGGCTTGAGTAAGGAGTCTTTAGATGATATATCTTCGACTCTTGAGACGCATCCCAGTGGATATGTTCACATAGCCTTTCGCAAATTACATACACAATTTCAAAAAGAAGACAACAGTTAAGTCTTGGGAATCTGACTAAAAAAGACTCTGTTTGCCAATTTATAAGAAAATTGGATGGGAAGCTTGTCCCTGACGCATAGACGTCAATCAAGCCGCTATTTTTCTTGTACATATAATATCTCTAAATCTTTTCCTAATAATTGTGATTTGTTTTGTTGTTTTCTTTTACAGGATCCAGACCTTTTTGACTATCACGATTTATTTTACTATTTTGCTACTAATCGTCCTTTGGAAGATACTTGTGCTATTTTTACTCACCATTTTCAGGTATTATAAATTTAACCCATCATTGCACTTTTGAAAACATCCAGAGTAAAACATGGAAGCCACTTCAAGAAGACGAGTTGAAAACATCTGTGTGTTTTGCGGTAGTAGTGTTGATACTAAACCACAGTACGTAGAAGCAGCACAAGAATTGGGTCGAGTCTTAGCTGCAAGAAATATGCACTTAATATATGGCGGAGGCAATCTTGGACTTATGGGGATCGTTTCAAAAGCTATACAGGAAGGAGGTAGTCACGTTTTGGGAATCATCCCAAAACCCTTGGCAGAAGCAAATCTTATTGAACCATCAAACGGAGAGGAACTGATCGTGCCAGGTATGTCTGAACGACTGGTAGAAATGATTAATCGTACTGATGCTTTTATTGCTTTGCCAGGTGGCTTGGGTACATTGGAGGAAATTTTTATAGTGCTATCTTGGGCGAACCTGAACATACACCAGAAACCAATGGGCTGTTTAACGTTGAAGGATTTTATGATTTTCTTTGTGTTTTCTTGATGATGCTCGGAGAAATGGGTTCGTGTCAAAACCTATGAAAGAGTCCTCTTTACTACCAGAACTGCTCCAGATCTAATAGATCAACTCTTAGCCTATGAACCACAAGTTGACCCTATCCTTTCAAAGATAAATTGGTCCGTAGACGATCGTGGTAAGAGGCGTCGGATTAATCTGGATCTTAACCTTTAATTTCCTGTAGAATTTCAGCTAACCAGGTATTATTTTCTAAACTCTTCTTCTACTGTTTAAAGACATTGGGGACAATGTCTCATTTAGGTTTGGGGGAAGGAATTAGTCGATCAATACCTTGTTTTTAGTTTGTGTGTTCCTTTTATTTTTAGTTCGAAAATTTTTCGAAAAATACAAAAATATTTTTTTACCTTTTTTTGCATTTTTATTTTGACTAAAAGGGTGAAATTGGTGAGAGATAGCTGAGTAAGGAGTTTCCACTCCTGATACGTATCTCCAGCCTATTTTCGAAATAAGTTAATTTTTTGTTTACTTCTTTTTAAATTTTTTTAATTTGTAAATTCTCCTTAACACTAACTAAAATTGATCTTCATATGCTCAGTTGGTAGGTATTATCAATATGCATAGTAATATACGGACATGATCTAAAATTGAAAAGTTTGTAATATTCAGTGCTCTAGTTTAATTGGAGGAAGCATCTCAAAAAGTGATGGAGTAAAAAAAAAAAACTTCCGAGATCCGAGTTATTAAGTCTGTAAGGGTGTTTTAACACCTGGTGCCCTAAAACCAACTGGTTTGGGAGTCACTGGCCCAAAGCTCGCTACATGGATAAACGATTCTACAAAAATATATATATATGAAGTCTGAGTAATTAAGTCCATAGGGGTGTCTTAACACTTGGTGCCCTAAAGCCAACTGGTATGTGGAGCCACCGGCCCAAAGCTCGTTACATAGATGGAAGATATTGTATATAAATAAAAAAAATCAGAAAAATCGAAAAAATTACTCTATTGCTACAAAAAGGTATGAATTCTGATAAAACTTTAGGACAAAAATATTACTCTCTTATCAACTGCACTTGTGACTGTTGTGGACAAAAACGAGTTGTTTAATATTTTGTTAGCTGTGATATAGAGAATGGTAAATATAATCGGAGAATTTACTTATTCAGTAATTTAGAAAGAAAGAAAACAACTAGTAACTTGGAGTAGAAGTTTCACCTGATTAGTCACTAACTTCTTTATTCTATTTTCTCTTGTCTTTTTGATTTTGTGTGCATTAGTTTCACTACCTTTTTACTTTTGTAAAATGTTTGTGGGTATCATTGTTGTAACCCTCACGAGACTACAACTCGTCCACTAGGGACACCTAGGGGTTTAAAGGCTAGTTGCATACGCTAAATGCAACTGTGATCCCTACGAAAGTGGCTTAGTTAAATTTTATTATGTTATTTTATTTTATGTTTTGCTCGAGGACTAGCAAAATGTTAGGTGTGGGGTGTGATGAGTGGTAAATCTATCACTATTTCTCACTCATTTAACCTAATATTTTGTATAGTTTCTTGAGTTTTGTGAATATTTTGATGTGTTTTGTGTTATTTTGTAGATAAGTAAAGTTTCAGGATATTCTGGAGGTGATTTGGACCAAAAAAGTGAAAATTGGAAAATGGGCATTTTGGTAATTTGGGAGCATCGCGACGCCCAAGCCCTTGGCGTCACGACGCCTAACGTGCACCAAGTCATGCTAATGTGCGCCGGGTCAACGGGTCAGAATTTGAGAAGTTTGACTTTGCTAACATGCGCCGTGCCACGTGTCAACATCATAGAGGATCCGCTAACATGCACCGGGACACGTGTCACAAGCCTATGGTGCCGACACTCCACGTGACACGTGTCATCATCTCATTGGACCGAATCATCGGTGAATCTTCTTCTGCCACGTGTCATCTTCTCATTGAACTGAATCTACCGCGTGCCACGTGTTGAATTCTTATTGGGCCGACGAAATCCGCGTCAACAGTCAAAGTCAAACCGCGTGGACCAAGTCAACAGAGCCAGCGTCGCGACGCAAGAAGGAATTTGGCGTCGCGACGCCAAACGCAAAATTTGCCTATAAATTGAGCTCGAGATTTCAGTTTTTGATGTACCATTCTCTCTCATTTCTTTGATGTAAATATGGAGTTTCTCTCTCTAGTTTCTTTTAATTTAACTTTTGTAATTAATTTTTAATTACATTCTGTAATAGTAATTATTTTTGTAATAGTAATAGTAATTTATCTTCTTTTTACTGTTTCAGTTTTACTATTCAATCATGATTATGTAACTTCTTCTTGCTAAGGTGAAAGGTAATTCTTTTACTGTTACTATTTAGATTAATCTCCCTTAAATATAATATATTTACTATTTAAAATTTGACTTAATAAGGATACCGCCATATTGGTCGGTTGGCTATTAAATTTAAATTGGTTTAAACCTGACTAATCAAGGATACCGCCTATATGGCTGGTTGGTAATTAAATTTTCTTACCGCTTATATGGCAGGTTCATGGACAAATCATATCGCTTTTATGTCTGGTCGGACTTAATTTGAATTAATCAGGTTACCGCCTATATGGCTGGTTGGTAATATTATCACAAGTTTATATATTATTTTATGGGAGATATCTAAAATAGTAAATAGTAAAGTAATTCCTTTTGCCTTGGCATTTTATTTTATTGTAATTTACTTTTCAGTATTTACTTTACCGCATTTACTATTTCGCTTTTTTACTTTATGGCTTTTACTTTTAAGTTTTTACTAGCCCTAGCCATGTGTCATAACTAAGTTAGTTATCTAGGGTTGTGATGAATTTCAATATCACCGTTTATAAGGGTTAGATTATCGTTTGGGTAATATAAAGATTTATTTATTGAGTCTTAATCTTAATGCTTTTTATTAACTGGCCAATAATAAAATTGACTATGTAAACTTAAAATGAACTAGATATAGGGATTTTAAGTTTAAGACCTTAGACTCAATAGCCCACGATCTTCCTTGAGGATAGATAACACTTTAATAGATTTCCTTACAGTATAGGAATATACCTGTCGGGCGGGGGTAGCCAAATTGGAACTTAATCTTAATGAATCTAGGTAATTTGGTTGACATAGACATATGGTTCAATTGGATTATACTAGGTATTTGTAATTGACCATCGGAAGAGGCTTTTACATAATTTAGTGTTCCAGGTTAATAAATCAATATATTACCCAACTTTAAGATAATCTCTTCATCTTTAAATAATATTGGAAAGATTCACAACCCTAGATAGTTTTTAATATTGAATTTTCTTAAAACCTACTTTCGAACAATTTTATTTACTTGTTTTTAAATTTAGAATCATCACAATTTCAAATCAATCAAACAACCTGTTAGATACTAGTAATCATTTGACCTCATAATATTAATAGTTTAGATATTAAGTCCTCGTGGGATCGATATTTTTATACTACTTGAACAATACGTGCGCTTGCGTTATACATGTGTGTTTACGCCGGTCAATAGTCTCTACGCGAAAGCTGGGGAAGATTCATTGTGAACCAAGAGTAAACTCTTGGAGAGTTGATGGCTATGCTCTAGGAGGCAGAGCCAAAGTTTCTTGTGGGAACACAGAAACTGGGCGACGCATGCTGTTCTAGGCTCGCGTCCTAGTTGGGAGTACGGAGTAGCCCGCGGGGGACTAAACCGGAGAATAATGGAGTCGCCACCCGGTGTGAACCGAGAAAATGAGATTTAAGGCCACACTCACCCCTCGCAAGGGAAGACCTCAAACCGTTGGGTTCGGAATGGTCCCTTACTTATGCCACTTGTAATAAAATGATTTGTGCAATAATTTAATCGAGTCTAGCAACATATATTCCTAAGGGTATTCTATTTCTAAGTTTGCACGCATAAATCAAAACCTCATCTAAGTTCACATGTAACACATTTTCATATTTGCATACAATCTATGTCCAAATTTGCATACAACCTATTTACATACAATCTATGTCCAAATTTGCATGCATAAAGATAAATTGAAATATGGCAAGCATACAATGTCATAAGCACATTACATATTAATAGTTTAGATATTAAGTCCTCGTGGGATTGATTTTTTTATACTACTTGAACAATACGTGCGCTTGCGTTATACATGTGTGTTTACGCCGGTCAATAGTCTCTACGCGAAAGCTGGGGAAGATTCATTGTGAACCAAGAGTAAACTCTTGGAGAGTTGATGGCTATGCTCTAAGAGGCAGAGCCAGAGCTTCTTGTG